>JALJSC010000047.1:218091-267292 GCA_023969325.1 Oryzias curvinotus
AGTGGTCCCTTATTCATGAAAGTGGTTTATACCCTGGATCTTGTTGTAAATTTAGATACGTTGCCCCTTGTAATGAGGGTTTTCAGCTCAAGGAAGTCGCCATCGTGTGTCATGTGGAGCAGGCTTCTGAGGGATCAAAGTATTTATTAACAAAACTCTATGGAGTAATCTGAAAAAGTGTAGGGATTGGGAATATTGATCTTTTGCATTAGTGATTAAAGACATTAGATTTCTTTGATGGAAAAAGGTCCGTCAAAAATACCAGCCACATTTTGTGCCACATTGAAGCACATCGGATACTGGGACGGTGGAACAGGGATTATAACTATGGGAGAAAAAGAGGGAAAGACGAGTAAAGCTAAAAGTGGTTTTCTAAACTGAAACCCTATATTAGGGAATGTTTTAAAACTGGATTAAGAATCTGGGGATGGTGAAAATTATAGGGGATTGGAGAACTCCCAATTGAAACCAAATAACTGTTGACATGCTATTTACCTCCATTTTAGCCCAGGACTGGTACCCTGCTACTCCCCATGTGGAATCCAATGTGGTATCTTACTAATGTTGCCGCCCTGTAGTAAGATATAAAATTAGGTAAGCCTCAGACCTCCGGCAGATGTTGGTATTTCCAGAAACATCTTTTTCATTCTCGGAACTTTTCTGCACCATATGAAAGATGAAATCATATTATCTATTTCTCTAAACATTGTCTTTGGTAAAAAGAAAGGGATCATTTGGAAAAAATATAAAAAACGGGGGAGGACAGACATTTTAATTATATTTACCCTCCCCGCTAAAGACATGGGTAATGAAGACCATCTTGTCAGATCTTCCTTGATTTGTTCTGACAAAATCTTTAAGTTGAGGAGATAGAGGTCTTTGTAATTGTGTGTAATTTTAACACCAAGATAGGTAAATTCTTTAACTCTTTTAAAAGGAAAGGGTGGTATAATCTATTGCTGCTGCCAATTCATTGATTGGAAAGAGATTACTTTTAGAGAGATTTATAGTGTAACCAGATATTTTGCTATATGAGTTTAGTATGTTAAAAAATGCTGGGATTGATTGCTTGGGGTTAGATAAATATACTAAAATATCATCTGCATACAAGGAGACTTTATGAATTTCATTATGTCTGAGGACTCCACTGATCCTGTCATCCATTCGTAGGGCAATGGCCAGAGGTTCTATGACCAAATTAAAAAGAAATGGTGATAAACAGCAGCCCTGTCTTGTTCCACGATACAGCTGGAAATAGTCAGACGATGTAGAATTAGTATATACTGAAGCCATGGGTGTAGAATAAATTGTTTTTATCCAGGAAGTCACATTATGACCAAATCCAAACTTCTCTAGAGTGGCGATAAAAATTCCCATTCTACCCGATCAAATGCTTTATCTGCATCTAGAGAGATGACAACTTCTGGCTGGTGCACGGAATGGGAAGTGTGCAGCACATTCAGCAGCCGACGCATATTATAGAATGATTGTCTACTGGGTATAAAGCCTGATTGATCTGGATTTATTATTTTAGGGATTACCGATTCAAAGCGACAAGCTAATACTTTAGTAAAAATTTTATAATCGCAGCACAGTAAACTGATGGGCCGGTACGAGCTACACTCACATGGATCATTTCCTTTTTTGGGAAGAACAGTGATAATTGCCTGGTTCATAGTTTGTGGCAATTTTTTAACAGTGTGGATTTCCTCAAAGAGTTTACATAAAAAAGGGGACAATTTAGAGGAAAATGTTTTGTAAAACTCTGCTGGTAGCCCATCTGGGCCAGGTGTCTTACCATTTTGCATAGATTGTATTGCTTGTGCAATCTCTTCAACTGAAAATTTAGAGTCCAATCTGGCTCTGTCCTCAGGGCTAATCTGTGGGAATATAAGAGGGTCAAAAAAAGTTTGGATCTCAGAGGGGCAAGCAGAAACTTGGGAAGTATAAAGGCTTGAGTAGAATTTTTTAAAACTTATTATTTATGATCATGGGCTGATTGGACCTTTGTCCCTGTCCCGTATCGATCTCATTTATAGTGCGGCTTGCAGAGGATTGTCTAAGTTGATGGGATAGTAGTCGGCCAACCTTATCACTATGCTCATAATAGGTTTGTTTTGTTTTAAGTAGTAACCTCTCAGTTTGTTCAACAGAAATATTATTAAACTCTGCCTGTAGTAGTAGTCTATCTTTATATAAACGGGGACTTGGGGAGTTGGCGTACTTCTGGTCTACTACTTTAATTTGTTGGGACAAATCGGCAAGGCGGCGACCGTGCTCTTTTTTCTTATGAGCTGCAAAAGAGATCATTTGTCCCCTGAGATAAGCTTTCAGTGCCTCCCAGATAGTAGTAACAGACATTCCAGGTGTGGTATTAATTTGAAGGAAAAAATCAATTTGGTCTGATATGTATCTTTGGAAGGGTTTATGAGACAATAACATTGGATCCAAACGCCATGTGCGTCGAAATACTATATTTTCTGGGAAGGTTAGGTCAAACTGAACAGGGGAGTGATCAGAGATCACTATACTATGATATTGACTATTAGTTATTAAAGAAAGGAACTTTTGGTCAATTAGAAAGAAGTCTATTCTAGAATATGACTGGTGGACAGGCGAAAAGAATGAATATTGTCGGGTAGTTTTATTGTTTTGTCTCCAGGGATCAAATAGTTTGTAGGAATCCATAAAAGATATGATTGAGTTTGCAGATTTGGATAATTTAGGTGGGAACTTTGGATTTGATCTGTTAACCTCTGGCTTCAAAACAAGATTAAAATCTCCACCTAGTATTAAATGGTGTGTGTTTGTCAGAGGGAGGCTAGTGAAAAAATTTATAAAAAACTGTGGATCACCCCAGTTTGGGCCATAAACGTTAGCTAGGATCACCTCCATCCCAAACAATTTCCCCTCAACTATGACATATCTACCTTTGGTGTCAGATACAGTTTTTGTCTGTGTAAACGGCACACCTTTTCTGATTAGTATGGCTGTACCTCTAGATCGATTTTCATATTTAGAATCGTAGGTTTGACCTATCCAGCCTTGTTTTAATTTTGAATGTTCGTTTAAGTGTAAATGGGTTTCCTGCAGAAATATGATGTCTGGTTTGAAAGTTTTCAGGTGAGAAAAAACTCCACTGCGTTTAATAGGATGCTGTAAACCCTTTACATTCCAGCTAAAAAAACGAGTTGTGTTTGAGGAACCTAATTTAGGTTTACTCATAAAGCAAATAAACAAGGAGAGAGATGTGTCGGACATGGAGTACAAAGTAAAAAAAAGTAAAAAGACAAAAATAGATAAAAAAAGAAGCAATAAAAGTGTAAAGTAAAAAACAGTAATGCAAGATCCCCAAATGAGTGCCGATCTCCCCAGAACAAAAAGAACAAAGTAGTGGAGATCGCATCCACATTCCCACTAAACGGAAAGTTTGCACTAAAGTGCTCAGGGTGCACTAGCTCACCTGCCAAGCGGAGCAGAACAATAAAATTCCACCCAAATAAACAAAAATGTAAGTGGATAGAAAAAAGGCACGCATAAAGATACAACCAAAGCCTGCAAAAAAAAAAAAAAATTTTTCGAACCTATTTACCCGATAAAGCCGCTAAACCAAGATAAGTATACACGTGTCAATATAAACACGGGCATGAGCATAATTCCTTTTTCAAACTCACATAATGACACAGAACGTAGTGTATGGCTATCGGGAAAAGAGTATATGCTCGAACATTTGAACAGAGTTGAACTTGTTTTAAATAGCTTGAACCTAGTTCAATGCTGCACAGTCTAATACTCTTCAAATGCGAATGTTGCGTTCTTTATCACCTGCTCAGCGTTGTTTGATATTTTGAGTGATGTACTTTTGGGCTTCTTCTGGTGAGGAGAAGGTTTTTTTCCTCGCCTTTGAAGGTGATTCTGAGCCGGGCTGGGTAAAGGATCCCAAACCGCACGCCATCCACCCCACGAAGCTGCCTCCTCACGTCATTGAACGCTGCGCGGTCTTTTGCGGTTTTTGCGGTGTAGTCTGGAAAAACTGAAATAGTCATACCATCCATTTTGATCCGCTGTTTTTCCCGTGCGAGGCGAAGGATGTTTGCACAATCCTGGAAGTAATGACAGCGGGCCACGATGACGCGCGGCGGCTTCCCCCGCCCCGGAGCCGGGAAGAGAGCGCGGTGCGCCCGGTCCAGCCGTGGCGCCTCTTTCAAACTGAAAGCCTGTTGAAGCACCGCTGCAATGGAAGCTGTAGAGCAGATCTTGTCCTCCGGTACGCCCACCAGTCGAATGTTGTTTCTCCGTGATCTTGCCTCTAGATCCTCACATTTGTTTTGGAGATTTTCAACGATGGCGTTGAGGCGGTGCACGTCGTTCTGCAGCAGTGTAACATCATCTGTGCAGGTGGAGAGGCTCTCCTCCATCCCCCTCACCGTGGCATTGAGCGATGTCAGCTCTGATGTGACAGATTCTCTGTACTCCCGTATTTCAGATCCGACCGTGTTTATGTCCGCTCTCACAGATGCCAACTCGCTTCCCAAAACATTCCGGACTTCAGTTTTAAGAGTGTCCACCAGGTCTTTCCGAAGGGATGACAGAATATCCTGCTTAATAACTTCGGTGTGGGCTGCTAAGCTAGCCGCAGCTAGTTCCTCCTCACCTGCGGGGTCTTTGCTAGTGGAGGCCGCAGGCTGGGTCGGTGTAGCGGGCCTCACCTGTAAAAGAGTTGTCTGCTTTCCTCTCGTTGGTTTTCCAGACATTTTAAGTATTTATTTTGTGTCACCGCAACTTTAAACAAAGTCCAGGCTAGAATTTACTCCACAATCGTGCCAAGAATTATACTTTAAGGCAATTATTCCGCTCCGCTCCGCCAAACACGTCTCACTCCATGCTCTGTCAAGCCACCTCTGTTCTTGTAAATTTGACTCAGAAGTCGTGATTTAAAAAAAAAGTTTATAAACTGCCCTGAAACTCTATTTTAAGCGCTAGCACTCATTCAAAGAAAAACAAAAAGGAAAGTTTCTGGGCATTTGAGAAGTATTTTAAAAATATCAGTTGACTATTGGTATCCGTATCGGTTGTAGAAAGTCATAATGTTGCATCACTACTACAGAGTGTATCAATGTTTAATCTAAATCTAAATCTAATTTGAATAAAAGTTTTAGCTTGGTACATTATGTGGATAATCTTAAAATTAACTTTTTACTCTATAGATTAGGCCTGCACAATATACCGCAAATTTATCGTTATCGCAATATCAAGCAGTGCAATATGCATATCGCAAAAGTCAGCAAAAATCACAATAATGGTTACCTTAAATGTGCTAAAACAATCTTATGGCAGCTTGAAGCATTTAATGAATAAAATAAATCCATTTATGCATTTGACCAATTGGATGGACCCCTTCACGTTGTTGACCAATCAGATGAGCCTCTTTTATTTTAGATGTTTGCCTCCTACGTCGACAAGGGTCATTTGGAGTATAATTTTTAAACCGTTGCAGTGAAATGGTAATGATGTTTTTGGTTATTTTACACTACATCACACACCAATTCACTCTCACAGTCACACCTAGGGACAATTTAGAGTCACCAATTAACCTATGTAGCATGTTTTTGGATGGTGGGAGGAAGCCGGAGACCCCGGTGAAAACCCACGCGTACATGGGGAGAACATGCAAACTCCACACAGAAAGGTCCCCCGTTGAAGTTTTTCACGTCCCCCAGCCGGGACTTGAACCGGCTGGGGGGCAAGAGTGCTAACCACTGCGCCACCATGCAGCCATAAGTCAAGTAAGTTTACTTAAACCTTTAACAATAAAAAATAAAAAAAATCAATATAAATCCACTTTCAACAAATATTAACTTTATTTAGCCACAGAAACCCTGTTCTAGTCTAAAACAGAAAAGAAGCTTAAAGTACCTGAAATAAAATAATCTGTCATTATTTAAACTAGAAACATTTTGACAAACTGAACCATTTGATGTAAATTGATCTGAAAAATGAACACAGCAGCACCAATATATTTAATGTTTTAGTCTGAAGAAACAGATAGAAAACATTGGGTTGATTTATTTTCTACATGATGATTGTTTATCTATGATCTCATAAAGTGCAGCTGTTTTCATGCATTACTGCTGTCTTTATGTCAAATACTGACACCAACTAAACCACAGACAGACATAGAATATGGAAAATAAAGACACGTCATCAAAATGTCTACATTAATTAATAAGAATGACATTATTAGCATGAGCTGAGGGATCTGAATGCACACAATGATCCTGGTGTTGCACAATCCAGGCAGCGCTTGCAGCTCGCCACGCCCCCCGTTCCACCTCGCAGCCTGAGCCCACTGCCCCTCCCCTTTTATTCTCACATGTGGGACAGGAGACGGAAGCAGCTGCAGGGACGGCAAACCACAGATTTCATTCTGTTACAAACTTGCGACAAAACAAAAGTTTTGTTGCCTACAGAGGGTAATGTGAAAATGTTGTCAGGGTTTTGACTTTTTCCTTAATAAAGGGAAGAACCACACAGGAGATGAGAACTTTAGCTAGACTTCTGCAGAAGGAGAATCGGTCTGTGACAGCGCAAACTGTCACAGAGGAGGTCTGCCTTCCTAGTGCATGGAGCCTCTTTTATTGAAAACTGAAGGTTGCAGACATGAATGTGGGTCATTTCATCAGAAACAACAGGAACATCATATTCTTGCATAATCAGAACTTTTCAAGTCATTGTTGTCTTACTGAAAGATAGAAACCAAACAAACATATCATGGTGATAATAGCGTGTAAGCAAATGATAATTACATAACCCTAACAATGTAACAAACAATTGACTTCAAAAACAAAAATATGTTGCATAACATCAGTGAATGAAGTAGTGCTACTGTGAGATCCATATTTAATATCTTGTATGACTTCCATGAGCTTGAAGGACAGCATCCATGCGGTTTGACAATGATTCCTACAATTTATGGATGAAGTCATCAGGAATAGCAAAGAAAGCAGTCTTCCATGCCTCCCAGAGTTCATCCAGATTCTTTGGTTTGGTCTTCCATGCTTCCTCTTTCATTCTACCCCAGACATGCTCAATGATGTTCATGTCTGCTGACTGGGCTGGCCAGTCCTGGAGCACCTTGATCTTCTTCTCCTTGAGGAACTTTGATGTAGAGATGGAAGTATGCCATGGAGCACCATCCTGCTGCAGAATTGGACCCCTTTTATGGTTGGGAATGGAAGAGGTAGCTAATACTTCATTTTTCTTTTTTTTTTTTTTTACTTTAAAACCTTTCGACATGTAAAAACACCGGCACCTGTGTACGAAGCGTAGCTGCTCTGATGCTTGGTCTCATAGTGCCGACGGACATTTTACTCTTTCATCATGGCAACATCTTCAGTGTAAATCAAACAGACACACTTTCCGTTGATTTCCTTAAAGAAATATTCATTTTCCCACCGTGTTTGAAATCTTCTATGGAAGCATTTCTGTAGCATAATTAAAAAGAAAAGGCAAAACTAGAAATGCTTTTTCATTTTCAAAATGAAGCTGCATTTTTTGACTCAAAATTAAAATGAAAAAGCAATCCACCAAAATGCTTTTTCATGTCCTTCCTCAACACAGCTGACATCTGTCTTTATTTTTGTTCTGGACACCACTTTTAAACACAAATTCATATGATGGTTTCTCAGATCGTAGCAGCATTTCCGCCTTCAGCGATCATGATCGGAGCTTCGCGCTCCGCTATGCGGAGGCAGCTGGCGGTCCGCAGAACAAAGCTTGTCCGCGGTGCGTCAGGAGGAGGACCGCAGAAGGCGCAAAATGCTGCTACGTAGTCCTGAGAAGCTGTGGAAACTCATCAGAAGTTCACAACCAACTCAAAGCCGTCTTCTCTGCCGCTAACAGTTTGCTCGTGGTGCGTGTGTGTGTCTCTCAACAGCCGGACACACACGACGAAAGCAGTGACGTCATCGCCCCGCCTCCCCTCTGCTAATGCTCAGCAAGAAAGAATTTTGCAACAAAACTCCCAGGGTGGATGTTAAAATGCAAATGCAATCCCCTCTTTGCATTTTCGTTTTAATTATGACACAGAATAAGCGGTTTTAAGTATAAAATGAAAAAGCATTTTGAAATATTGCGTTTTCATTTTAATTTTGAGTCATTTGATGCAGCTACATTTTGAAAATTAAAAAGCATTTCTGTTAATCCATTTTAATTGTCAGATTAGACATTTCTAAATGAATTTTGCTACACATTTACCAGATGACTTTTTGAAAATTAAATGTCAAATACCATTTTCATTATCATTTTAATTAAGTGACAGAAAAAGCTGTGTTGAAGTATAAAATGAAAAAGCATTCTGAAATATTTTTCTTTTTAATTTTGAGTCAAAAAATGCAGCTTCATTTTGAAAATGAAAAAGCATTTCTGTTAATCCATTTTAATTGTCAAATTAGACATTTCTAAATGAATTATGCTACACATTTACCAGAGAACAATTTGAAAATGAAATGTCAAATACCATTTTCATTATTTTTTTAATTAAGTGACAGAATAAGCTGTGTTGAGGAAGGAAATGAAAAAGCATTTTGGTGAGTTGCTTTTTCATTTTAATTTTGAGTCAAAAAATGCAGCTTCATTTTGAAAATGAAAAAGCATTTCTGGTTTTGCCTTTTCTTTTTAATTATGCTACAGAAATGCTTCCATAATCTTCCACACTCACTTGCTATCTTGCGTTTCTTGGGTGCTGCCATTTCTGGTGACTCGTGGTAAATATTCTTCTTTGCTTCATTTTGTTTGGTGGAGAAACACCTTTCTGTGACCGACTCCATCTAGTGTTGAAACTGAGAAGTGCATGTGCGGGCCATATTCAATTATTTTTTTAAAATTTGCTGCGGGCCAATAAAAACAGACCCGCGGGCCGCGGTTTGGACACCCCTGCATTTGAGTCATGAAAAGAGCTGAAAACCCTGCTAGCATTGAGCTAGCTAGCATGCTAACTCAGGAGAACAATGGTGATAGTTTGTCAAGCAACATCTTAATTTCTAACATCTTTTTTCACTAGCAGCTACTGGTGGAGCTCCTCGTCTGACTGTGCTGGCGTCCTACATAAAGTACACGTTTGATCATTTAATATAGCAAAATATTTGAAAAACATGAGAGACTCACCCTTTGAAAGTGGTATGTTGACGTAAGACTCTGTGTTGTTCGGTAGCCAATGAGCTTCTGGATGTCGGGACTGTCCCGCCTCTCCTCCCCTTGACTGACATGTCGCTGTTTTTTCATGTAGAAAGGTTTTAGAATCAAAACCGCAAAAAATAAAAGTGCATCTCAAAAAGACGATTTCAAAATAAACAACAACTCAAAAACAGGATTTCAGAATGGCCAGAAAACAAATCGCTAACTGAGAAATATGATTGTACTTTGGGTTATAGCTTTTGGTTCTCAGTTTATGCATTTATAGCCTTGGCTGAGGCCCTGCTGTGGAGGTGCCCACACTGGACTGTGCAGCTGACCCTGGTGCAGTGTGGTGTGGTTTAGACCAGGCCTTAGACCAGTTACACACACATACACACACACATACACACACACACACTGAAGGAGGAGGGTTTGGGGGAAGAGAAGGAGGGAGGTAAGAATTTGTGCCCTGTGTAGGCTACCGCACTTTGGTGGGACACAGCCTGGGTATATATATGTATATATAGGCAGGCAGGCAGGCAAAGGCGGAGCCTCCTGCCCACTTTCTTCATGGGTGTCAGGCTCATGGCTACCAGAAAGGTGACAAAGTGTCTGCAGTCTGTTTATTACTGGACAATATAGAATATTCTGAAAAGCCTCACGTGCAGCTACAGAGCGGTCCACTGCAGAGGAATCAACCCCCCCCCCCCCCCAACACACGTGTGTGCGTTCCTTCCTCCTACACATGCAGCGCACAGACACGCACACATGCATAGTCATTCTACAACACCTATATAGTTAGTTCATTATGTAGATAGTTAGTAGTTACTGTTATCTGTTAATAAAAGATACTTTGTTTTAATTGTATTCATGTGTAAAGCGGCCACCAGGGGATTTTGTTTTCATTTGGGGGGGGCCTGCGGTTAACCGTCACACCGCGCCCCCTGCTGGTTCATCACTGTGATGATAAAAAAATCCCACACCATCACAGCTCTAACCAAAAGCCCTGTAAACGAATAAAATTCTCCTTGTTGTGTTTGTGTCCCTGCAGTTCTCCCCCAGCATTGGATGACTGAAGAGGAAGATCTCTGCAACCAGCAGAGGAACTTCAGAGAGGAACAAGTGGAACCAGAACCTCCACAGATTAAAGAGGAACAGGAGGAACCAGAACCTCCACAGATTAAAGAGGAACAGGAGGAATCAGAACCTCCACAGATTAAAGAAGAACAGGAGGAATCAGAACCTCCACAGATTCAAGAGGAACAGGAGGAATCGGAACCTCCACAGATTAAAGAGGAACCAGGGGAACTCTTCATCAGTCAGGATGAAGATCAGCTTGATCTGAAGCAGGAGACTGATACCTTGATGGAGATTCCTACTAATGAGGAAGATGAGACCAGTGAAGCAGATCTAAACAATCAGCAGAGCTTTAATGTAACTGATAGTCAGGATGAAGAAGGAAACAAACATGAAGAATCAACATCAACTACAGATGAAGAGACAGAATCAACATCAACTACAGATGAAGAGACAGAATCAGCATCAACTACAGATGAAGAGACAGAATCACAGAACAGAGATCAGAGGAAGAGGAGAGACAGAAGTCATGTCCAAAGTGTGGATAGCTCTCACATGTCAGCAGGTCAGTGTGACTCTGATGTTGGAAAAAATCAAAAGAAAACAAATCTTGGTAAGAAATACAAACAATCTCAAAAAGAAGAGAAACTTTCCTCTATCAGGTCTGGTAAAAACTCAAGAATAATTACTAACCCGTCTGACTACATGGAAACTGGGTCTGATGAAAGATGTTATATCTGTAAAGAATGTGGTAAAAGCTTTTGTAACATATCTCTGTTCAGAATTCATGCAAGAATCCATGCAGAAGATGAGAGATTTTCTTGCAATGAATGTGAGAAAAGTTATAGTAGTACATCTCATCTCGATAGCCACATGATAACTCATACAGGAGAAAAGCCTTATTCTTGTAAAGAATGTGATAAAAGTTTTAGTCATGTATCTCATCTCAAAAGACACATGAGAACTCACACAGGAGAAAAGCCTTTTTCTTGTAAAGAATGTAAAAAAAGTTTTAGTCATGTATTTAATCTCAAAACACACATGAGAACTCACACAGGAGTAAAGCCTTTTTCTTGTAAAGAATGTGAAAAAAGCTTTAGTCATGTATTTACTCTCAAAACACACATGAGAACTCACACAGGAGAAAAGCCTTTTTCTTGTAAAGAATGTAAAAAATGTTTTAGTCATGTATGTAGTCTCAAAAAACACATGAGAACTCACACAGGAGAAAGGCCTTTTTCTTGTAAAGAATGTAAAAAAAGTTTTAGTTGTGTATCTCATCTCAAAAGACACATGAGTACTCATACAGGAGAAAAGCCTTTTTCTTGTAAAGAATGTAAAAAAAGTTTTAGTCGTGTATCTAATCTCAAAAGACACATGAGAACTTGTAAGACTTTTTCTTGACAATGTAAGGATTTAGTGTAAACTCTAAATTCTAAACTTTTCTAATAAGAGGTCGACCTCTCAACCTCTACCAGAATCAGAATCAGCAGAATACTTTATTTTACAGGGGGAAAGTTCTGTATCTCAAAAAATTAAATATTTTAAAATAAGTTTTTAATGCTTAAAACTTCTGGGGAGAAACCCCAATGTTCTAATGAACTCCATAGCAACCTGAGCTTTCATTTCATGTACACAGAGCCACAGGCTGATGGCCTCCATACCATATTGATGAAGTAACTTCATTAGAGGGAGGCACAAGTGAGTATTCAATGTGTAGAAATGAATTTTTCTAAAATAAAAATAAAAAAAGCAAAAGGAAAAAAACTTTAGTTGTTTTGATAAATGATTTGCTACAGGAGGTCCTTTGTTCCCAACAGCAGTTAGACTATAGAATGACACAGTTTAGGACTGTTGAAACTGCTGCTGGATTTACTTATTAATTTATGATGTGTACTTTTACTTCCACTTTTTATTACCTTTTTTAATTTTTACTGACTATTTGTTTTTTTAACTGCTATATTTCTTGTTTGGCTGCTGTAACAACTGAATTTCCCTCCAGGGATCAATAAAGTCTTGTCTTGTCTTATCCTGACTTTCTTGGACAGCTTTTTTAGGTTTTCATCTTCTCTAAGCCACAATTATCAAAAGCAAAAAAGTAAAGGATCAATACAATTTAGTCTATGTGTAATGATACTAGACAATGAGTTTCACTGCTGACAAAATATGCAAAACTTTCTTTCACAAAATGAATTATTTTAGATGTACCTGTTAATAGAACTAGAACTAGAACTAACTAGAAATAGAACCGGGTTTATTGCCCGGGTCTTGTTCTTGCCATTGAGCTGGCTTTTCAGGACTTGCCTTACTCGTTGAAGGTACTTAGCTGTTGCAGCTTTCCTTGTTGCCTGCTCCAGGTTGCCATTTGCCTGGGGAATTCCAAGGTACTTGTAACTGTCCTCAATGTCTGCTATTGTTCCTTCTGGGAGTGAGACCCCCCCCTGTGTGGACTACCTTGCCTCTCTTTGTCACCATCCGGCTGCATTTCTCTAGCCCGAATGACATCCCAATGTCATTACTGTAGATCCTGGTGGTGTGGATCAGGGAGTCAATGTCACGCTCGTTTTTAGCATATAGCTTAATGTCATCCATGTAGAGGAGGTGACTGATGTTGGCCCCATTTCTGAGTCGGTATCCATAGCCAGTCTTGTTGATTATTTGGCTGAGGGGGTTCAGACCTATGCAGAACAGCAGTGGGGACAGAGCATCACCTTGGTATATCCCACATTTGATGGACACTTGTGCAAGTGGTTTCCCATTGGCTTCAAGGGTGGTTTTCCACAGCTTCATTGAGTTTCCTATGAAGGCTCTTAGAGTCCTGTTGATGTTGTACAGCTCCAAGCATTCAGTGATCCACGCGTGTGGCATTGAGTCATAGGCCTTCTTGTAATCAATCCAGGCTGTGCACAGGTTGGTGTGTCGTGACCTGCAGTCTTGGGCGACTGTTCTGTCGACCAGGAGTTGGTGTTTGGCTCCTCTGGAGTCTTTACCAATGCCCTTCTGTGTGTTACTCATGAATTGATCCATGTGCCTATTTATCTTGGTTGCAATGATGCCTGACATGAGCTTCCATGTTTTGGAGAGACAGGTTATTGGCCGGTAGTTGGATGGGACTGCACCCTTTGAGGGATCCTTCTGGATCAGGATCGTTCGCCCTTCTGTTAGCCATTCGGGGTGAGTCCCATCTCTTAGCAGCTGGTTCATTTGTGCTGCCAGGCGTTCGTGGAGTGTGGTAAGCTTCTTTAGCCAGTAGGCATGTATCATGTCAGGGCCCGGTGCTGTCTAGTTTTTCATACCTGAGACTCTTTCTTGGATGTCTGCCACTGTGATGGTTACTGGATTCTGTTCAGGGAGGTTGCTGTGTTCTTTTCTCAGAGAGACCAGCCACTGGGCATTGCTGTTATGTGCTGTCTCTTTCTCCCATATACTTTTCCAGTAATGTTCAGTTTCTAGCCTTGGTGGGTCTGCTTGGCTGTTTTGACCCTGCCACTGAGCGTACACTTTCGCAGGTTGAGTTGCGAACAGCCTGTTTATTCGTCTGGCTTCATTGTCTCTTGTGTACCTCTTTAGGCGGCTACTCAAGGCTAGGGGCCTTTGTTTGGCAGTTTCCAGGGCTTCAGGTATGGGCATCTGGCTGTACCTCTTAGGTACTTGCTTTCTCATTGTACCTCTTTGAGCCTCTGTCAGCTTACTCACATCCTTCCGAGTTGCCTTGATCTTGGCCTCTAACCGTTGCTTCCATGGTGGGTATTGTTTTCTTCCATGGTTGCTCTTATAGCCAAGCATCTCAAGGATCACTGCTGCTGAAGTGTAAACCAGTTCATTGGTTTCTGTGATGGTTGTGGTAGGAATTGCCCTCAATGCTTCATTCACAGTTTCCAGTAGACTTTCAGGCAGTACATCACTTAACCTAGTGTTCATTGTAGACATGATCTTGTTTTTCAGGTCAGTTGCTGCCTCGCTCAGCGTAACTGTGGTTGTTGGGGCTGTGTACCCAATCTCAGGGTGTGAGTGTGGTATAACCTCCTCTGACCTGTTGTTCTGGCTCTCCCGTGGCATTGTATTGTATCACTTCAATCTAAAGCTGTGATAGGAGTTGGCGTTTGTGGATATTCGAGCATTGGGCTACCAGTTGTTTGGCAGTTAGCCTTGATTGTGGGTTTCGAAGCATCCATTTATTCCACTCCATTCTCTGCATGTACAGGGTTGGGATTACTTGAGTAGTAGCATCGTAACAGATCCTTGTTCTCGCACCTAGTCCATTTCGGTCTTGTTCCAGTAGCCCACTTTCCATCAGAGTGCTCTGGTCCCCCAGCACCTGACGCAGACCTTGTTTGGCCGGGCGACGTCTGAGCCGAGCTACCCAGCCGGTGTATGTGTGTGTATATATATATACTTTTATATATATATATATATATATATATGCATCACAAGGAAAATGGAAACAAGGTCAGAAACTCGTGGGTTTACTTTGTCTGTTGATTTTCTCCAAGCAGAAATTCTTTTTTTTGATGATGCAGCTGTGTTACCTTTTTGATGGACGGGTGCTATAAAAACCACAACCACCATCTTCTCCACCATTATGGTATCCCACAGAAGATTATCAACTTGATTCGTGCGAATTATGATCCCTCCACTTGCCAAGTAGTCCATAAGGGAAGTCTCACAGATACATTCGAGGTAAAGACCAGTGTGCGACAGGGATGTATTCTGTCCACATTTCTATTTCTGATAGCCATTGATTGGGTCATGAAGCAGACAACAGCAGGGGCAGCGAGGGGAATTCAGTGGGGACTGCTACGGCAGTTGGAAGACATAGACTTTGCAGATGACATCGCACTTCTGTCTCACCGCTTTGACCACATGAACCACAAGTTAACAGCTCTTGACGTGACGGCAGCAAACGTAGGGCCCAAGATAAACATGGTCAAGACCAAGAACCTGAGGTCAAATAATACCAGAGTCGACAACTTGATCCTGAACGGCAAGGTCATAGAGGAAGTGGAGCAGTTCACTTACCTGGGCAGTATCGTCAGCAAAGATGGCGGCACAGACCGAGACATTAAAGAAAGAATTGGAAAAGCGGCCGCAGTATTCAAGATGCTCAGACCTATCTGGTCATCCCAGCACATCACCCAGGCAACAAAGCTCAGAATTTTCAACACAGACGTAATATCTGTGCTGTTATACGCATGCGAAACATGGCGCACGACCAAATCCGCAATCCATAGACTCCAAACCTTCGTCAATAGATGTCTCAGGACCATCACTAGAATCAGATGGCAAGATAGAGTCACAAACAAATGCCTTTGGAAATTAACCAAACAGGAGCCAGTGGAGAATCAAATCAAAAGGAGAAAGTGGGGATGGCTCGGACACACTCTCCGAAAACCACAAAACAGTATCACTCGCCAAGCGCTAAAGTGGAACCCACAAGGCAAGAGAAATCCAGGACGGCCCAAAACAACATAGCAGAGAACAACGGCGGCGGAAGCCAAATCTCTTGGATTATCATGGGGCCAGTTAGAAACCGCAGCCCAGGACAGGAGAGGCTGGAGAGACCTAGTAGACGCCCTATGCCCCATCAGGGGAGAGTAACTAAACATCCATGTTTAACATATTTAGTCAAAAGGGTTAACGGGAATGGTATCCCAGAATCCCTTGTGGTGCAGATTTAACAGCAGCACCAAAGTTACACCTACTTCATTGAATTAATTTGAATGAAAGGAAAATAATTGTCTGAAAACTATGTGTTATTTTTAAGGTGACTTAACAAAAAAATTATTTCTCTTAACTGAAGCAAATAATTAAGTTAGATCAAAGTAAAAAGTTCCTCTTTAAACATCCATATGTGGTCTTATCACCCTCTCACTGTGGAAAAAGTATTATCTGAGCTTCTTCATCCACTAAATCATCTTCAAATGGACACGCCATGCTGCTGCACCTCTCTGAAAACAAACTAACCTTCAAGTAAACCTGCTCCAGACCAGGTTATGTTCAGAGCATGAGTTGCCATGGCAACTTGACCTACCCTGAAACATACCTCCGTTTCTGGAACCGAAAGCTGAGGTTATCCACTTCCTTAGCCTCAAACTTACCGTGGGAGCTAGCATAACCTGCTTTCTGGAATACCCCCCAGCTGTGCTACAAATAACAACAAACATCCAAACCACAACACAACTGTCAATCCAGCAAATATCCCAAACAGAACATTATTACCCACAATGCACCTGCACAGGTCCTGCAGCAACGGGGCCTTTCCAATAACTTTATTAGTCTCTTCTTTTTGAAACTGGAAAGATTTTTCTTCAACGTTTAAAACATAAAACAGGAAAATAAAATATTTGACAATCCACTTGATGAGAAGCTGCAGAAAGACTGAAATCCATCAGATTGTAAAAACGTAGAGGTGGTCCTTTGACCACTGTCCTGCTGGTATTCCCCAGGGCTCAGTTCTAGGTCCCCTTCTCTTCATCATTTACATCCTCCCTCTTGGTTCTCTCTTCCATAAACACAACATTAATTTCCATTGCTATGCGGACAACACCCAGCTCTACATTTCTACGAAACCCTCCTCATCACTTCCTCCTTCCTCCCTTACCCTCTCTCTGCAAGAAATCCATTCCTGGTTCTCTTCAAATTTTCTGCAACTCAACAGTTCCAAAACTGAAGTCCTCCTTGTAGGCACTCCATCCACTATTTCCAAATCCAATAGCTTCTCCATCTCTGTCAATGACTTCTCTGTTCTTCCCTCCCCCCAGGTAAAGAGTCTGGGTGTCATCCTCGACAGCTCACTTTCGTTCCAATCTCATATTAATAACATCACCCGTTCTGCTTACTTTCATCTCCGTAATATATCTCGTCTCCGCCCTTCTCTCACACCTCATACAACTGCTGTACTTGTTCATAGTCTTGTCACTTCTCGGATCGATTATTGTAATTCCCTCCTGTTTGGTTTGCCCAATAAAACACTCAAAAAATTGCAGCTTCTCCAAAATTCTGCAGCCCGCATCATCACCAGGACCCCGTTATCCCACCACATCACGCCAATTCTCCAAAATTTACACTGGCTTCCCATAAAACAAAGGGTTAGTTTCAAGATTCTCCTCATCACCTTCAAAGCACTCCATAACCTGGCTCCACCCTACATTTCTGATCTTCTTCACATTTCCATTCCCTCCCGATCTCTCCGTTCCACTTCCTCTCTCCAACCCCATGTCCCACCTGCCCGTCTTGCCACCATGGGGGGCAGAGCTTTCAGTCGCTCTGCCCCTCAGCTATGGAATTCTCTTCCTTCAGATTTACGGAACACCGACACACTGCCACTATTCAAATCCAAACTCAAGACTCATCTCTTCAAACAATCATGCAGTTAATCCATTCAGTTATCGCAACCTCATTTGTCTGTTTGTCTGTTTTTCTATCCTATATTTTATGTATCTATCTTAAATGTTTTTTATTTTTATTATTTTTTTACTATGTCTTTATGTTTACTCATGTTTTACTCTGATAATTTCTTATTGACGTTTTATTCTGTTTTTCTTATTTTGACCTTGTACAGCGACCTTGGGTGACCTGAAAGGCGCTTGAAATAAAATTTATTATTATTATTATTATTTGATGATGATGATGTGATGAAGATCAGACGCTGATGTCACTGATGTTCTGGCTGTTGATGGGCTGGATGTGGGTCCTGGTGGTGCTGAAGAATGAAAGATCCTTCTAGCTGCAGTCATTCCTGAAGGAAGCTCATTGCAGCTGTTCTCTCCTGACAGATGGAATGATGGGAAATGAAGTTCATGTTGAAGTGTGGTCCAAGCAGAACAGAAAGGTCTCACCTCAAAGTCAGGACTTGGATCAGCTGCTGTTCTCTGGGAGCGTGCACGTGCTGCTGCATGTGCTTCTGTCATGGCGTTCTGGATGAGCTGCTGAGGTCTGTTTGCATCCAGACTCTCAGCTGCTTTAGTCAAACTGCTGAGCGATGGAACAATGGAGCCGTTTCTGAAGGAAGAGGATCAAACATGATGCTCTGCATCCGTTTGCTTCAGGAAGTGGAGGTTTTTTAGAGTCTCCAGACTGTTTCTGAACGGCCACAGAAAAGCAGCTGATGTGCTTCTGTCTCCTACCAGCAGGGAGCGCTCTCAGCCGGACAGAACAGATCCTCAATGCTGCTCTGAGAAGGACTCTTCTGTTCCAGAAGCAGAGACTGTTCACATCCAGGAGAATCTGGACTCCAATGAATCCCAGAGAATCTCCTCTCTGCTGTTTGGACACTTTGACCAGCAGAGGGCAGCAGAACTTTCAGCAACTCTGGATCTGATCCACAAAAACAATCCATGGATGATCAGATTTCAGAAGATTTGAAGGATCAAAGACAAAGATGTTGTGAAGAGAAGATGTGAGAAGAAAGTCCAGAATGAATCCACTCTGACTTGTCCTCATGTCTCTGAAGCTTGTGTCTTCATGTCTTCACCTCAGAGTTTCTTCTGGATTCCATGGGGATCAATAATATGGATCATGTTCTGTTGTCATCAGAACTTCAGGCTTTTCTCTGCTGATGATCTCTGAGCTGAACTTCTTGGAGGAATTCCTGAATCTGGGATTTGGAGCCAACAGTTAGAACAAAGGAGGTTTCCATTTCTTCTAAGCTCTGCCAGAAGAAAAGAGCTGAAGCTTGAAGCTGAAGCAGCATTTGCTCCCAGAATCTGTCCTCCAGACCAACAAGTCCCACCACAGCCTTGAAGACGTTTCCAGAAGCAGCAGCAGACTGTGTTCCCATGACGATGCTGAAGTCAGCTGCTGCTCTGCAGGAGAAAGTCTGCAGCTCCTCAGTCAGGAAGCTCTTTCAAGCTGGTGCACATCTGTCAGTGCAGCAGCAGAAAGCCTGTTTCCCTGCAGGAAGTCTGAGACTTTTCAAAGTAAGAGCCTCATGTTGGCAGAGATGGGTTGGATTCTTTGATGCTCCAGTGTCTTTTGGATTCAGGATGAGTTCATGCAGATCTAGAAATCCCACCATGATGATCATCCTTGAGGAATTTCAAAATAAAAGACTTACAATCACTGCTGGATGAGAAATACATTTACTCTTTATTTTCTGTCAATAAATCACATTTATCAATAAATCCTTGATTGTAAATGATGGATCTAAAGTTGAAAAGAAGTCAAAGTGCTGACTCAGCACAGATCAAAGGAGACACAGATGATTTCCTGGAATGAAGAAAACATCAAACATCATGATGTGATCTGGAACTGAGCTGTTCTTCAGAAGATCCTCCCAAACATGGAAACTGTTGCTGCAACACGTGAAGGTTTGGTTCTGTTGCTAGTGAGATCTGATGGATCAGAACCAGACTTCTGTCAGCTGGAACTGGGGCTTCTTCCAGACCATGTCAACGTGTTTGTCATTTCTGAAGAGTTTCTCCAAACATTTCAGGTTTCCAGCATGAACTTCATGGATTCTCTGAAACAGACATTTCCTCTGAACTCAACTTCAGATTAACCTCCACTATCTCCTAAATGTCACTTAGAAACTCTTAGGTGAACAACCTCAAAGAAAAGACAAAAATCAATTCAATCCATTTAAAAACAAAACATTAATTCTACACATAAATTCTAATATTTTCAAGTTTTACAGAACAAACATCAAACTGACAAACATTTTGTCATCATCCTGTGAATAATCTTGAAATTAAAAGCAAATTGTCAGAATTTCCTTCCTGTAGTTTAGACCAGCGGTTCTCAAACTGTGTGTGTGTGTGGGGGGGGGGGGGGTGGAGGCATCTCCGGGGGGGCGTGAGTGGGAGGAGGCTGGGAGGGGTGGAGGGGGGACTAATGTTGGAACATCAGAATATTTTTTGGGGGGGGGAACATAAAGCGCATGTCTTAAGTCACTTACATGAACTAAATCCTAAGTGTGACATTGTCAGACGTCATTATTGTTGTTGACGGCGGTTCTAAAGTCTTAAAGAACGGTAACATCGCCGTTAACAACAATGATGATGTCATCAGACGGTGAGGATTTCACACACGTGACAGATTGGATCCCTACAGCTGCCTTTCTGTGACACTAGCCGCGGTTACATGGGCAAAATATCTTGATGGGATCAATGGTCGGGTTACAGTTTAACCGTGGACATGGGCCCAGAAAACCTTTTCCGATTAGAACTAACGTTCACATGGTCACACTTTTGGTCGGAATAAGTCATTTGGGCATGCGCAGTAGTGGTGAAAATACCGGAAGGAAGTGTCCCGTTGTAAACAAACCTTTGCTGTCACATATATTTATGCAGCAGCTCAGTAATATACGAGACGATCTTCCAAAAGTGCTTTTTTATTAATGTTATGAATATTATGAAGTGCCTGTTCGTTCATCATTTTATATTTTATCCGTGTGGTCAGTGCTTTTCTTTTGTGGAAGAAGAATGGAGCTGGAAGAAGCCAGGGTTAGGAGAGGCTAACAACATTAGCCTTGATGGACACCAAATCCAGGACCATGCGGGGAAACGCAGCAATCTGCAGCTTGGCTGCACGTAAATGTGTGGGAATAACATCAGCCTTTATTTTGTCGGGGCACAACTGGAAACACAATTCCATGTGATTTTTTTAACAGTTTCTAAGGACTGAGCCACATTTCTGCTCTGAAAAGTTCACACACCGCCCCGAAGCCGCTGTTTGTGAGCTGGCGGCTCGAGCTCTGCTCTGTTCTCCTGAGTCCTGCAGCCGCTAACCCAGAGCGGCGGGTCGGCTCGCAGTCCGAATTCTCACACATAACGAAACAACAAAACGCACACGTAACAAAGCACCCTCCCCTGAACACATTAATAAATCCTGCTGCTCTGATCAGAGAGGTTCACACGGTCCACTGGCACTGGAGCCCAAACGCAGAGCTCGGGTCCAGACCTCAGTGGGCATGCATCCCCCCCTTATCTCCCTCGTGAGAGGTGAAAGAGAGGGGAGAGCCAGCGGGGCGAGAGCCAGCGGGGCGAGAGCCAGCGGGGCGAGAGCCAGCGGGGCGAGAGCAGCGCTTTACGCAGGGCCTCCGCAGAGCCGCTGGTCACTCCAAAGCTTTCTCTGGAGCACCGCACCATCTATGTGTGACGTAAACCAGAGCAGAAGTGACACACGATCAGAATGAACCGTTTACATGAACAACGATCGGATAAATGATCAGTATAACCCGATATATATATATATATATATATATATATATATATAAAACCGATCGGAAAGAAATTTTGATCCGAACAAGTCTGATCGGGGCAGACTATTCCGAACGTTGTGTTTACATGACGTGTTTTCTTTCCGATTACTTTTGCCCATGAAAACGCGGCTACTGAGATCAGATTTGTTGAAGAATGGAGGAAAGTGTGTGTGTGAGGGTGGGTGTGTGTGCGAACGCAAAGGGAGGGGGCTGTGAGGAGCGCAGTCAGTCGCCGTTTTAGGGGTGAAAAACTTGTGGAAAAAAGTATAAAAAGAAAGTTCATCTAAAAGAACTGAGACTGGTTTTTTTTTCAGCCTTCAGCCCTGGAGATGACCACAGTCACCACCCACCCAAAAAAAGGAGGAGAGCCCCACAGTTTGAGAACATACAAGTGAAGGATAATTTATTTAATGTGTTTATATTTTATAAAGGATTATTCACTTTGTACATTTCTTCTCTGCAGGATTCTGTGGAGGTGAACAGGGGTTCTGTTCTATATCTATATTTCTCTATGCATCTCTTTTTAAACTTTTCCAACAGCTGAGCAGCAGATCAGAGCTGAGGGTCTCTTGGATTGGACAGATTTATTGTTACAATTGGAGTTTATGGATCTACAGACAGACTGAGAGTATATTTGTATAAACCCCTTTTGGATTTGAGGCTCAGCTTTGTTTATGAAAATCATATTTGGATGCTTTCCTTGTTGGAAAAAAGAAACAAAAGAGGAGAGAAAGAAACAGAGTGGGATGTCAGAGATGGGGGAGAAGGAGTTAGAGTGGGGGGTAGTCAATATTACAAAGTTGTCGTCAGTCAATTAAATGACATAACTTAGTTCACACAGCAGCAGCAAAAATATTCTGCACACAACTATTTACAGGTTAGAAGTAGAATCATACATCAATGATTACAGATTGATCTCCCAGGATTTCTGCACATAGACACAATATTCACATTATCAATATTCATGAAGGGGGGGTAGAAAAAGAGAAAAAAACAACAACACCCATGTCTGTATTTGTGTAAAGGTGAACAAGCAGGTGTGTTGAATGAATGTGAGTCTCTCAGAGTGAACCGTGATCACACTGAACGCTGCAGCAGAGGCAGCAGCCCCCCCACACACCAGAGCTAGGGGCAGACAGAGCAGCAACCCGGCCGATCCAGGCATCCAAGAGCCCCCCCCCGTCAGACAAAGATCCAGGAGCAACCCCCCCTGCACCTGACCCCCACCACAGGAACCGAGACGTGATTACTGATGCTTATGTGCTTTTTTTTAAAAAATACATTTGATCTGAGGTGAACAGGGGTTCTATTATATTTTCTATGTTCTTGTTATTCAGCATTTAATGGATTCTATATATGCATGTATTTTGTATTGCAGAAATCTGCTTGATTCCTGCCTTCAGTAACAGATAATAGGTACCAAGGTCACCAGGAGTCCTGTGTTGGACTTTAGTCTCTGTTTTCTTTCTGTACTGGAGTGTTTATGGAGACACAACACCTGCAATGCAGACTAGACACAAACACACCATTCTAATGACGTATCTAGTATGTTTACATCTTCCCTCACTGAATAATAAAAAAGCCTTTTAGCCTTGAGGACAGAGAGAGAGGACAGCCACAGAGACTAACAGGTCGTGTTTCTCCACCTCTCCCCTTTTGGAAAAGGTTTGAACATTCATGCAGACTCTGAGTGTCTTTTCATTTCTGCACATTTCATTTCTGGACGTCCTGAACCATCTGAATCTGTGAAGGCCGGACGAGACGACAACAATTTGGAGGCACAGACGGGGGGGTTGAGGAAGGTTCTTCTGGATTAAATTTGGCCTGGATGAAGGGTTTCTCAGGAGTGGACTGACGACACGGGTGCACCCTACAAAGGTAAGCAGAAACCTGTCAATCAAATTCTGCATCAAGTGTCTGACGTCTACAAAGTGAGTAACTCAGTAAATTGTAGAATTGTGCATTTTGGGAAAATTAGAGTATTTAAGAAAAGTGAACATAAGGTTTACAGAATAAGAGAAAAAAGAAAAAGTGATGAAGTGTCCTAGAGTTTGGTAACTCCAACAGTTCTCTGACGGGAGGCTGGTTCACTGGGGTTGTTGTCCCGGGGAGGTGAGGACCCCCCAAGTACAGAATGGGACAGTCTGAAGATCCAAAAGATTGGTGAGAGACCAGAATCCCACAGTAGGACTGAGTGACAGAAATACCATGGTGTTGTAAATAAAGGCGTATAGGCTAGTAGAGGCTCTGCAGTGTTGATGTTCTGCTATGTGGTTCTGGTGTGAATGAAGTGCACGGCTGTGCACGTGAGTGTGTAAGTCTGTGCACGTGAGTGTGTAAGTCTGTGCACGTGAGTGTGGAAGTCTGTGCACGTGACTGTGGAAGTCTGTGCACGTGAGTGTGGAAGTCTGTGCACGTGAGTGTGGAAGTCTGTGCACGTGAGTGTGGAAGTCTGTGCATGTGAGTGTGGAAGTCTGTGCACGTGAGTGTGGAAGTCTGTGCACGTGAGTGTGGAAGTCTGTGCTGTGAATCAGCAGCTCTGCTGGAAACCTGATGGTGTCACACAAGCAGGAGTCTGTTGGAGTAGAGCACAGACCTCTGGATTAGGATCTAGTATTAATAAACACATGAATATTATAGTTGAATAATATACAATATTTACATTTAGGATCTAGTATTAATAAACACATGAATATTATAGTTTATTAATATACAATATTTACATTTAGGATCTAGTATTAAGAAACACATGGAAATTATAGTTTAATAATAAATCTTAGACTGTATCATCATTAGGATTTAGTGTTGATAAACAATAATGGATCCTTTAATATTTTGGCATTTTCAGCTTGTGGTGGTGTTTATGTTTATAGAGTAGATAATATTGAGGCAGAATCTGACAGGGAAACTCATGATGATGGTGGGGGTCCAGATGGACCAGAGAGGAGTGTGGGGGGGCGGTTTCTAGAAGGATTTAATGGTGGTCTCTCTCTGCTGGAGGTGTGGTGGTAAAGTGCAGAACATGTGATGAGGTGAAATATTACTGGTCTGTAGAAATTCCATCTGGACTTCCACAGCATTCCAGAAAATCTGTTGGATAAAATGTCAATGAGGGTCACATGACATGAAAATAAAGGAAAAAAAAGGTTGATAATGCTACTTACATACTAAAGCAGGGGTGGGCAATTATTTTAACTCGTGGGGGGGGGGGGGGGGGCACATTGGGTTCTAAAATTCAATAGAAGGGCCGGACCAGGAGCAGATGTGTGGAGTGAGAATGAAATAACATGGAATGAAGATGAAAACATTTGGATTGAGAATTATATTCTAAATTATATTCTTCTAAAAGAATATTCTAGAGTTTTTAGTTTAAAACTTTTGTTCCCATTTTAGATCAATTTTTTATTGTGAATCCTTTTGGTACCTTCAAAGAGTTGTAAAGCACTGAATGAATGAAGTTTCATTCATTCATGATCCTTTTAATTAAATAAATATCATTATTTATGAAATAAAAAAATGACCAAATAACACTCTCTATGAAAGACAAAAATTTAGGAAAAATATACTGATACATTTAAAAAAAACAATAAATAGTGGATCCTCTCCCGTCATGATTCCGCTGAAACTTTGAGGGCTGCAGCTCCTCACAGTTTGTGCAGCATTGCTGTGTCCTGCACGTCTGTTTCTCATCCACTAATAAAGAAAAAGCTCATTTCTCTGTCTTCTGCTGCAGCTAAGCATATATCTGCATTACCGTTTCACCAGAACAGAGTCCCTCGTTTATTGCAGGAGTTACGTTCTAAAAATAACCGTGATCGGTGAAATCCACAGAGAATGATTACAGATGTTTTAAATTTACGTCAGTAAAACTCCTCACTGCATCAAGACACTTTTCTCAGACAGACATGAACATTTTCACCTTTTCTCTGGTTTAAATTCTCAAACCTTCATAGAAATGAAGTCCAGGATCTTAGAATGAAAACAAAGATCTGATCATTGATCACAGATTTCTGTAGATCTGAAGAGCTCTGCGTTTTTGCACAGGAGACACGGATTGAGTGACATGAAGTGTTTGTTGTGTACTTTGTGCTTTAGTGTAGAAGTTTTGATTGTGTTAAAAGTTATGGACTGTATAATTCTTTGCTTTGTCTGCATTTTAACAAAACATTTGTAGTTGTGTGTGTGAATTGTGTTGGTGTTTAGTTGGAGTTGTGTTGGTGTTTAGTTGGAGTTGTGTTTGTGTTTAGTTGGAGTTGTGTTGGTGTTTAGTTGGAGTTGTGTTGGTGTTTAGTTGGAGTGGTGTTGGTGACATGGCTAAAGGTAGAAAAAGAGCAGCAGGGGCTCTGGGGACAGCAGGAGGTCAGAGGTCATTGGGGAACCAGCGTATGCAGAAGCAAATGAGACACAGCAAGGAGGATCTGATGACGTCTGACAGGACAGAGCAGTGAAGAAAGACAACCTCTTCCCTCTGGGGGGGGTCAGAACAAACAGGAAGATGAGATGAACTTAGGACAGGGAGGTGTGACAAAGCAGGTTGGTCTGAGAACTACTTATCCAACAGGAGGATGGACGTACAGCACACACATACATACTAAATATATAAAATAAAAAAACTATGTTGGATGAACAGAGAGTTCCAGTATTAGAGGCTCCTCAATCTGTAATTATACAACAGGTGATGTCATTTCTGTAGATGGATGTTTGTGAGTAAACTTTTTCTGGAATAACACTGCATAGAAATGCTGTTAGTTCACGCCCAGCTTTTCCAGACACACAAATAGTTATAATAAGACTTAATATAAATAAATAAAATACAATAAAATAAAAAAGGGAAGAAGATTTTGAGAATGGAACAGACAATGCTTCCATTCATTGTGTCCACTGACGGTGCTTTAGATACATTCTAATCAGTGATACTGTTTGGACCCACATCCTAGAGATTCAGCCTCTCCTCACAGCTGCAGGTCTGCAGCCTTGAGTTTCCCAGGGAGATGCAGTCAGAGCGCTTTGGTTGGAATGAGCTTCAGATGGTGTAGAGGAGTGTCTGTGCATGCTGGTGTCATTCAATACAAACAGAGGATACGGTGTCTGCACAGTGTTAACTAACAACTCATGTTTCTTCAATGATGATATGATTCACACTAACAAACTCACACTAACAATGCCAAACTATAACAAATGCACCTGAAAGTGAGAAACAATTATGGATTAACCATTTAATGTCAAAAGGACAATAAATTAACAGGTCGTGTTTCTCCACCTCTCCCCTTTTGGAAAAGGTTTGAACATTCATGCAGACTCTTGTGTGTCTTTTCATTTCTGCACATTTCATTTTTGGACGTCCTGAACCATCTGAAACTGTGAAGGCCGGACGAGACGGAAAAAAGAGACAACGTGGATTGCTGTGATTGTGAGACTAGCAGATGATCGAAGAGGACGGCGGTGTTTGTGGGAGTTGGAGCTGAAGATGGGAGCAGGAACCATGTCTTCCCTTCAGTCTCTGAGAGAGTTGATCAGCGAGCGACTAGCTGCTGCTGCTGAAGAAATCTGCAGACTCTGTGAAGGAACCATCGTCCAGTACGAGGAGGAGCTCTGTCGTCAGCGCAGACTGCTGGATGTCATCTGGAAACCACAGCTGCAGCTCCACCACATAGGTATGTCACCTTCATCACACAAACACAGAAGCTCTTAGTTCATCTCTCACTGATTTCTCCTTCAGATTTGGGTTTTATTGAGTCTTTTTCAGCAGCTGATTCTCTCAGGTTTCTTTAGTGGATATCAGGGTTTTGACCTTTTCCTAACACAGTTGGGACCACAAGACAAAAGATTTGAAGGCCCAGTCAGAAAAAATGTGACCACAAATGATAGAACAATTCTGAACAAAATAACAAATAAAATTAGCTCAATAGACTTAAAATTAAGCAAGTTATTAACATTTAAAGTCTTAATGATTTCTATTGTTTTGTGAATAGAAAACAATGGGAAAACTACAGGAAGAAAACATTAAAATGAGCAAAAATGTTTTTTCTTTTAGATATCACATCTTCCCTATTTTTGTTCCAAACACTCCAATTTTCACAGGACATTATTAGGGTGCTTCAGCAAATTCTAACATTTTTTAACTGATTTATTAATATAATTAGTGTAATTCATTTATTGGTACATTTATTCAATATTTAAGTCATTTTTTTTCCTTCTCTAAGGCAATTTAAGAGAGTAAAACACACACATTTCAAGTGAATAAACCTTTTCTTTTTAGTTTCATTATGTTTCATTATGATGTTTCATCCAAACATCCACAATACTCAATAACCCAGCAACAGTCAGGAGCTTTCAATGATGATCTCCAGACCTCCATCCATCAGTTTGTAGCTCTACACAGCTTCATCTCCTTCATCAATGACATTAAACCAGGATGGAAGTCCAGGGACTTGGAATATGACTTTTCCAATGTAGACTTGACCATCTGCAGATGAGTGGCGTACTCTTTTACCTGGTAAGGATGGGATGGTCCTTTATTCTTGGGCACACTTGGAGACTCTGAGAAGAACCTGCAGCCACAGCAGATTGGATGAGAAACATGAAGTTATCTTTAAGTTCAGTCCATGGCTTCAGGGCTCCAGACTGCGACCAATTGCTCGCGTTTTGCGACCAAAATTTGAGAGTGTGCGACTGAATTTTACATCCAGTCGCACATGTGCGACCAGTAAATTTGCCTCCCCCACCCTCCGTACTTTTTTATACATTAAACGTGGAAGGGGTACGTCAATGATCAATTAAATAATCAATGTGACGCGAGCACACACGAACGCAGGCAGACACACACACTCGCGCACATACTCATGAAACGCGAGCACACACTCGCGTGATGCCCGTCTGTGAGGCGGCCACTGCGTGTGAGAAGAATAGGGAACGCCGCTGTAAGTGGCTAAAATGTGTGGAGGGGGAGGGGCCTAGAGATAATCGCGCGCGCGTAAACATCTGTGGGAAGGAAACGGAGACAACTATCATCACAACCTGATATGTGCGTCTGAGCTATGAGTAAGTGAACTATTGATTTGTTCTTCCAACCTGCGGCTAGTGTAGCAGTGATAGAACTACAGCAGGGGTCTCAAACTCGCGGCCCGCGGGCTATTTGCAGCCCCCAAGATGATATTTTGCGGCCCCTGCCTTAATATGAAAGTTTAATGTTACTGCAGCCCGTCAGTTTTAATAAATGACACTTTTTAATTGTCGTGCACGGAGATGACAAAGCAACCAATCACAGTGGGGTAAATGACTCTTGGGGGCGGGACAATGACAGGGCTTGAAAGCAAGACACCTGACAGCCCCCCCCCCTCCCCGGACCACATTAAGGAGTTCCTTACTTTCCTTTTTAGAACTTATCTATTCACTCGTAATTTTCTACATACATGCAGTCCGTGCTGAACTTTTCTCTGGGCCGCACAGAACCGGAGGAAGGTTAAGTTTTGGTTAAGGTTACGGCGGCGCATCAAACGGTTTATGCACGGCTGTTACGGCAACACACCGCTCCCGCTGGAGTCGGGTCAGCTGAGGAGAATAAATGTCCCACACCTACATGCGTGACAGCTAAGGGAGCTTGAACGTTAAACACACTCGAGCAAAAACAACATTAGTTTTAGACACACTGAAAATACGTGGGGAAAATGCAACGATAGACGTGCTTGAGATGAACTGGCACCTCGCCTGGGAGGTGCCAGTTCATCTGTGAGATGAAGGCTAATCTGCAGCGAGACTAAAGGACAACAGGAAGTTGGAGTGTCCTTAACATTCAATTTAGTTTTAATATTCCTCTCCCCCTTAGTATTATCTGTGATATTATTTATTTATTTATTTTACGATTATTTTAATGTTTTGCAATGCATGTAGCCTTTTTTGATGAATTGGTATTTTAAATTATTTTAATTAATCACTCAACAACAAAAACCATCAGGACACATGTCCCATAATGCATTGTTTTGTAGTCAGTAGGGCAGCTTTCAGTCAGTTCAGTTTCCAGCTGTGTTCGGATAGGTTTGCCCCTTGCTCCCACACCTTTCTCGCAATATTTTTGTGATGATTGACAGGTGATGTTGGAGCAAAAACAAAAATATATGTTACACACCAGGTGATCTGCGCAGCGTTGAGCACCTGGGTGATCTCAAACACGCTTATTGTGCATCTTGGCTGCACTTATTTGGTGTCACAAAGATAAATTTCCATCTGTTTTCTTTACTATTTGTATTGTCATGACAGTGATGGTTCTGTCAGTTTACCTGTTGTTGCATCTTCAAAAGTACAGAATAAAATGTGAAACTGAATTTGAAACAGCACATTGTAATTTCTGCATCTATTATTAAAGTATATATTAGTAATACAGTGGAAATTAGTAGATCTGGTTAGCATGTTGATTTACGGTATGCGCCCCTAAATTTTCTGGTTGTGCCCCTAAAACTTTCAGTTAGGGGCCACTGTGCTCCTGGTGAAAAAAGTTAGTCTGGAGCCCTGGGCTTATTTCTAGCTCTCCCTGTACTGACTTTTCTGGAAACAATGAAAACATCCTTCCTTCCCCTGGGGTCCTGCTGCAGCACTTCCTGCTGGAAATGAAGCTGATTTGTTAGAGCTCTGAATCTCTCAGCATCACCGTCACACTTCTCCATGTTACTATCATCTTTCTCTGATTGCTACAGACCTGCATCAGTGATTATTTCAGTCAAGTTCTTCTTCTTTTCAAATGTTTTCTCCTGCTTTCTGTCAAAGCCTCCACTGCTTTTAGTTGCTTCTCTTTGTGGCTCTTTGTGATGCTGGCCTCCCTTACTTTGGATTTAGCCTCCAGCTCCTATTTTCTTTTTTTGTGGAGGGGTGGAGGGGTGACGAGTAGAGCCCTGCACGGGACTATTGTCTTCATCCCACTGCCGCTCACTCCTGCAAAACTCAGAGGATTTATTCCTGCACAATAACAGAGATGCATTGATTTAGTGTCGTCTCCCGTCCTGCAGGAAAAACACGTCTTTGTATTGATATTATTACAGAGATTCATGTCCCTCCAGCCTCATCTTTTCATGCATTCCTCTTTTGTGTAATGTGCAACTTAATTATTAAACATATTTTCACTAATATGTTGTTCACTGAAGGTCACACGTTCCCAGATGTTCTTTGGGAAAGTGGGTTCTCCTCGGCTCAGGGAGGTTCTGATAGAGTGATGTTTAGCTTCTCTGGTTCTGATGGTTCTGGAGGAGGTTCTGCCTTCGGTTTGGATTTACGGAGAGTTTTACGGTCAGCCTGCAGCTTTGCTCTGAGACGGTGAAAGAGAAGAAAACTGTTCTTCATGTTTGCTCTTTCCACCTTTTTTCATGTCTCTCCATTCAGCAGCAGCTCACTGACGCGTAGACTTGATGACTTTTGAGTGACAGCTCAGAGGGATGGGATTCTGCTTCTTGCTGTAAAATGTGACAGTCTTTAATGATCCTCCCATGTGTGCGTGAGTCCACACGCAGACAGACGGCCTGAAGCGCTGAACCAACTGGTAAAGATGCAGGTCAGAGTCATTTGAATTTATGGAGGAAAATATAACATTGTAATGGTTCAACAGAGCTGAAAATCTATGAATTCATTTTTCCTGACGAAAAAATACTTTTTTTAGCTTCATCTCTGATGACCGTATTTTGTGCTCTCGTATTTTACGTGGGGAAAACAAACTCTCAGCTGCAGAGGATGTGAACAGGTGAACAGGTAGAGGTGGGGGAGGGGCTTTGGCTTCAAACTCTGTCAGAGATGGAAACACGGCGTCAGATTCAGACACAGCTTTCCCTTCAGGAGTTGAAGCAGAGACTTTATCTGGGATGATTTGATGAATTCAAACATGGAAACATGATTACAGAGTAGAACTCTTCAAAATAATAAACCTGATCTCTCCACATTCTCCATGTCTACCATGCATTGATAAACACATCGCTCCATGTAATGATCAGACCATAACTTTAGCTGGTAGCTCCGCCCACAGGCGACTGTGGTATCAACCTATAAAGAACACAATTTCTAAGAGGTGGGGCGTTGCACACCCCCCACGACAGGTTAGATGACAGAGGCCATTAGGCGTCTCTGCCTGGTGCGTTCACTGAGCTTCAGTACATTAGACTCCAACAGCATGAACCTCTCTCAGCTGTTTATTTTCCTCCAAAATACTTTTGAACTTGTCTGACAGTTCATGTCGTCCCTCACATTGCTCCTTTTCTTCTGCTTCAAATTGGAAGCGTGCTATCTTTGATTTTAATCTGCTAGACTCCGATGAGAACCTTTTTACAGCATTTTTTCTTCTAGCTTTTCTGTGAGGGACTCATTTTCAGTTTCAAGATGCTTTTTTCTGAACGTAACTCCTTGATATTTTCACTGTGTCGTTCTGCCTGTTTGGTTTTGTTGGGGGATTGTCTCTCCTTTTTCAGCTGCTTATTGACATCATCAAGGATCAAATATTCCCGGTTAGGTACAGTATGTAAAGAATTATTCCTTTCTGTTGACCACTGGCCAAGAACATTTGGACGGATGTATGGTCTCAAATTCCATTCATCAAGATTGCTGTTTTTCCCAAAGTCTTCTTTTTCACAAAGGAGTCTCTTCCACTTCCTGTCCAAGTTTTTCTCTGTAATATCTGGTGCATTTTCTGGGATTAAACATCTCATCCACCTGAGGGCATCTTTATTTGAAGATGTCAACCCTTTCTTTTTCAGTTGGCTTAGTTGGAAAATGTTCCTATTGAAGATCTGCCTTGGAGCTCTGACAGTTTGCTGCTAAGATTCCCTCTGACAGATCTACATGCAGCCCTGATGAAGCCATCTGAAAAAAGACTAACATTCATTCAAAAATGGCTCAAATCAGGAAAAAAAAACTTTCAACAGTTTTCTTATATTTGCGATTTCTTCTTTAAACATTACCTTAAAATTTTTTGAGAAGATGAAGCCACTACCACACCTGGCAGGGAGAAGTTGAAAGAGTCTTGTTGATTCTTGAGTCCCAACAAAACATGCCACTCACAGAAAAGTGTCACTCAGATTAAAAGTAATCAGTTAGATCTGAAGTAACTGGGAATAATGGCTTTGTGTTGTTGCATAAATAATTACTTTGTGGGTGTATTTTTGCTTTGATACATAACTTTTTAAAAACCATGGTGGAATCAGAACATGGGATTTTGTTACAAAATGTCATTACATTCTGCCTGTACTTTCACACGGTTAAATTAAATAGCACAAAAATTGTAAATAGCAAACATTTTTATCTGCATTAACAGGTAACCCTTAATAAAAAAAAGTGTTTATCTAGGTATTTTCTTACAACTCTCTAAAATCAGTGATCAGTTTAACTTTGCTCTTGTAGTACAGTTTTACTGTAAAAGTGAGAAAAATAATAATGCGCCTTTTTTAGCAAATGATCGCTCATTGTCGATTATTAACATAATTCTTCTAGACGTTTCTATAGACAATTGAGTCTGTAAAATCGAATTCTGGGGGTTTCCTCAATGTTTAGGGTGGGCTTTGGGAGATTTTAATCACCTTGTAAGTTTCATGAAGCTGGGAGATCGACCCAAAATCAGAAAAAAAGCTGCGGTTGGATCACAAAAATGTCCAGTAAATACACTTTACTTTTCTGAATGAAAGTCTAAGGAGACGCTATTCCAAAATGCAACGCGATGCAAATATTAACTACAGAAACTTTCCAATGCGGAAACCAAGTTTTTCAATGGCAGACTGAACATGCGTGAACGGTATGTGCAGTGACACGCATTGCTGTCCCTACTGTTATTCTTTTATGGTAAAAACCACAAGAAACAATTTTGCACACAACCTATAGTTTGGCAGACATTGTGTGCCAAAATCTACGATTCAATAATTCACGGTTTTTAGGAAAATTAATTTTTTAGACTGATTTCCATGAAATTTCACACACATTCCGCTAATTTCAATCTTCAAACACCTCAGGAGTTTTGTCGAACTTTGACCTCAGGAAGAAGCCGCCATCTTTGATTTTTAAAAACAGCACCTTTAGTATCAGATACTTACAAAAACTTGTCGTTGGGATTTTTATTGATTGTCTCGTACCTTTTCAGGCATCAATGGCAAGCTACTGTTGTAAACTACTAAGTTGTAGATTCTGAACGTGTGGTGAGCTCGCTAAATGGACACACTCATATTACTCCTTTATTTTTCAAAGAGTTTTTCTGAGTCAGTTTATGATGCTGATAGCTATGCTAGCACTTGTAGCCACATTAGCATAACTAGCATGGTCAGCATAGTTAGTATCTTAATCGACTTCTTTTGTTTTTGCAGGCCTCCCCCAGCATTGGCTGACTGAAGAGGACAGTCTCTGCAACCCACAAAGGAACTTCAGAGTGGAACCGGAGGAACCAGTTTTGAGGGTTCAGTTGGAGCTGAAGATGGGAGCAGGAACCATGTCTTCCCTTCAGTCTCTGAGAGAGTTGATCAGCGAGCGACTAGCTGCTGCTGCTGAAGAAATCTGCAGACTCTGTGAAGGAACCATCGTCCAGTACGAGGAGGAGCTCTGTCGTCAGCGCAGACTGCTGGATGTCATCTGGAAACCACAGCTGCAGCTCCACCACATAGGTATGTCACCTTCATCACACAGAGAAGACCTTTGAGCTTCATGCTTTTCTTTTTGGGGACCCGTCTGTCACTCAGTGGTGGTTCTACATTAACTTACTACCCGGGCGAGTAACCCCCTCTCTCCCCGCACATATAGAAATTTGATGACTTCCTATTGTGTTCTCGATCCTTATTTTCAATTTTACGCACAAAAATCATAATTTCATAAACTACATGGATTTCAAACTCCGTCACACAGGCGGCCTAAATCCAAAACACACTTTGAGTTTTGGGCCGAACAAGAAACATTTACTGAAAACACTAAAACTAAACTTTTAAACTGAACTGAAAATGAATAAAAACAGAAAGGAATATCAATCCAGAAGAAATCAAGTTAAACCTTAAATAACATATAATATTTTGCTCTCCATAAAAATACATTGTCAAAATTATACAAATATGAACATGCTGCAGAACAAAGCCTGGAGATATGATCACTTTTAGCTCTTATAAAACATTAAAAACGTAACCATAGAACTCACCACTGGGATTACTTCAAAAATATTTGGCATTTTCCTAATTTTGTGCAACACCAACAGTAAAAACTCAGCTCTAAGTGCTAATGGAAGAATTTCAAAGATTTCAGGTTAAAAACGAGCAACGAGAAAACCGGGTCGGCATTCTGGAGAAAAGACTGGACGATGTGGAACAACAAGTAAGGATGAATAATGTCATTCTCACTGGAGTACCGATCAAACCTGGAGCGAAGCTAAATGCAGCTGGAGTTCTCATTGCTAATGCTAATAGCGCTAGTAGTCCCTCTTAAACTTAGAGCGGTGGAGAGACTCTGGATCAGCAAATACATTCATTTCTCACATCTAAAGGGATTTCCCTGGATCTCAACACCATGGAGACCTGTCACCTGCTCCCCAGGAGAAAGGAGACGGATAAACCAGAGATCCTCATCAGGTTTGTGAATCACAAACACAAGCTAGCTCTGATGAACCAACGTAAAAACCTCAAAGGTTCTGCTGTTTATCTGAACGACCATCTGACCAGAAGGAATGCTGAAATCTCCAAACATGCACGGCTTCTCAGGAAGCAGAAGCAGATTGAGAACACTTGGGTTAAAGGCTGCAGGATTTACATCAAACCACTCGGTCCACTGGACCGGTCCAAGGTTCTGGTTGTGAACACCATGAAGGACTTTGAGAAGTGTTTGATCACGGTCGTCTGAAACAACATGGAGTAATAAACCAAAGAACCAAATAATTTCAAGAAATATGACGCCTGGATTCATAACTTTCTTCAAAAGTCTGAAGTGACCTGATTACTCAGCGGAGAGTTCTGAACTGCAGACAAGTTGACCACAAGTCGGCGCCGCTGATATCAGCTGAAGAAGGATATGGACCTGAATTTAATGTCTGCAGACATAATGTTGAAGAGAACTATTAACTCTGTTTAAACCCAGAAGAACAGCTGTTAATCAGCAGAAGAAGAAATGCCAACCTTGGACAATAGACAGATTATGGACCCTTTTATTTTACTTCACAGCATTACTTTATCATAAAAATATGTAAAAAATAAATGAATAAATAAATAAATAAAAATACAAAAAATAATAAAACAAATGATTAATCAATTAATGAAAATGGTTAAATTGATTGACTTATATTGATATTTCTTCATTTGATAATTTGATAAGTTGATTCATGATTTTTCCTAATGTAACATAATTTTGCACATATTTTTAACTTTTGATACTTGATGAAATTTTGCTATGAAAATTCCTGAAACAGTGTTGTGTATTTTACTGATATAGTATTATTTTTTAATCATATTAATGACTTTTATAAGTAACATAATCTTCATATATTTGGGTACTTCATGGCCATGTTGATTTCTAATAGTTATTTTTTACAAATAATTTAAGTAATTCATCTTTGTCGTATGTTTTATTGATATTTCAAGATTCTTAATTTTGTCTGATAAAAGCTAGGAACTGGATAATAATAAATCATGTTATAAAATGGTTATAGTATAACGGGGTGGGATTATATAAGTTCGCTTCCTTCCATTCCCTTTCAAGCAATATTTATGAATATGTCTAATTAGCCTAAGTTTGATTAGTTATTGTACGAATGTATAAGTTATGATTGTATTATTTTTTGTGTATTATTTCTATTTGATTGCTTGAAATAAACCATTTCAAATTAAAAAAAATCTTAACAGATTTCAAAAAATGTCCCATAGCTGCTCACAACAGAGGACACACTCTGGACTTGGTCATTACCGACTCCATTTGCGAGTTGAGTTGATTGGAAGTTTAATTCCAAACGAAGACGGAAGAGTAGTTTGTGTAGTTGGTGGTTTACACATAAATCTATGTTTTTGTGGTGCCTGCGGAGATGCCCTACCATGTTAGAGCTGCCGCCCGTGAGAGAATATGGTACACGCACATGCATAGCGCAGCTTGCAAACCGTTGTTTGTTTGTTTGTTTGTTGACAACGCGAACATTGTCAACATAACTCAATGGAAATCCAGAATACCTCCACGCCAGTGACTTCTGTGAAAGAAGAGGGGATTGGAGTTCCGTTGATGGGTCTCCATGCTATCTTTTGAGTGGCTGTTAGAGGAGGTTGACTCGCAGCACTTCTTTTTTAAAAACTTTATTAACAGTTAGACTCGCAGCACTTCAACACATGTTTTTTTCCGCTCGGCAAGTAACCAGACGCAGCATGGGGGCGTGGCAGCATCGACAATTCCATTGAATTGTCTCGAAGTTCGAGACTGTGACTTAATTTTGATCGATTTCGATTTAAAGCTGAAATCGTGACACCCCTAATACAGAATAATAGAAGAACTTTAAATGTGACCTGTGTAAATCATGTAACATTTAATTTAAATTAAATATTGACATTTTTAATGATATATTTGCTTATTTATTTCAAATTTTAAAGAATTAATGTCACATTTATTTAATTATTTTATGGCATCTATATGTATTGTTTCAATAAGTCTCTTCTGGTCCTCCAGACTCCTTAGACATTTTCTCCAATGATCACAGAGTTTATTGATGTTTGACGAAACCCAAAAGTCCTGGAAACGTATAAAAGGCTCCTTGTTGTGTTTGTGTTCCTGCAGTTCTCCCCCAGCATTGGATGAATGAAGAGGAAGATCTCTGCAATCAGCAGAGGAACTTCAGAGTGGAACAGGAGGAACCAGAACCTCCACAGATTAAAGAGGAACCAGAACCTCCACATATTAAAGAGGAACAGGAGGAACCAGAACCTCCACAGATTAAAGAGGAACAGGAGGAACCAGAACCTCCACAGATTAAAGAGGAACAGGAGGAACCAGAACCTCCACAGATTAAAGAGGAACCAGAACCTCCACAGATTAAAGATGAACCAGGGGAACTCTGCATCAGTCAGGATGAAGATCAGCTTAATCTGAAGCAGGAGACTGATACCTTGATGGAGATTCCTACTTATGAGGAAGATGAGAACAGTGAAGCAGATCTAAACAATCAGCATAGCTTTAATGTAACTGATAGTCAGGATGAAGAAGGAAACCAACATGAAGAATCAACATCAACTACAGATGAAGAGACAGAATCAACATCAACTACAGATGAAGAGACAGACCCACAGAACAGAGATCAGAGGAAGAGGAGGGACAGAAGTCATGTCCAAAGTGTGGACAGCTCTCACATGTCAGCAGGTCAGTGTGACTCTGATCTTCATCTCCACACTATCGGTATGTTCACTTCAACAACGGTTCTATCTTGAGCTTCAAGCTCTCCAAACATGCAGTCCATCAACAGCGTGTCCTGGAAGAGTCTCTTCTGTCCCTTCCAGTTGAAAAGACAGAAGACATTGTTGGTCAGTGCAGCCCACAACATTCTTCAAATCAGATGATCTTAGTTAGTCCCTCCAGCTAACGACAAACAGGAAACCTTAACAGATCAAAGAGAAAATTGTTAGCAGATAAAAAAGTCCAATCTGTTTTGTCGTCTGTGGTTCTAAGTTTGTAGTTCAGTTCTTTTCAGCAGATTTCTCTGTCAAACCCAAAATCCATCTAAAGCTCTTTGATGTCTCCATGTCTCCAATTCCAGACATTCAGACAGATTCTATTTCCAAAACTACATTTCAAGCTAAAACCCAAAGACGGGGTCCTGCTCATGGATCTGCAGACAGAAAAGATTCAAATCCCTCCAAATCCCAAATGGTTGGTTTGTCAGCTACGCGCAAGACAAGGAAAATGTGTCATTCATAGAAACTGACGGGCTGCAGTAACATTAAACTTTCATATTAAGGCAGGGGCCGCAAAATATCATCTTGGAGGTCGCAAATAGCCCACGGGCCGCGAGTTTGAGACCCCTGCTGTACACTCTGGCACTGGTACACTAGCCGCAGGTCGAAAGAACGAATCAATAGTTTGCTTGCTCATAGCTCAGACGCACATATCAGGTTATGATGATATTTGTCTCCGTTTCCTTCCCACAGATGTTTACGCATGGTCAATTATCTCAAGGCCCCTCCCCCTACATGCATTTTAGCCACTTACAGTGGCTTTCCCTATTCTTCTCACTAGGGCTGGGCGATATGGCCTAAAAATAAAATCTCAGATTTTATTTTTTTTCATTCGATTTCCGATGTTTCCCCCACCCCCCCACCCCCCCAATCAAATGCAAGACAAATGTAACCCCCATTTCTGGGATAAATAATAAATAAATAAACACACTCTTGGAATCAAAGTTAAGTATAAGATTTTTCTTCTTCTCACTCCCTTTTTGGACTTGTGTTTAAATAATTTTGTCTTGTTTTTGTCTTATTTTGTTATTCTACACTTGTTTTCACTTTCCACACTCAAAAGGTTACTTCCTTACTTGAGGTCCCAGCTGTGTTTTCAGTCCCACTTTGTAGTCTAGACTAAGAGGAGACAAACATTCACCTTGACAGTAGCACCATTTTAAGGATTAACAATACAGCTCAGATCTGGGGTCTAAGGTTTTAATTAAATTAAGAGACCCCATCTTCTGCACAGAAATGATCACGAAGCAGCAGGAGTCACAGTAAACATTAATTCATTTAATCGATTTATCGCCCAGGCCTACTTCTCACACGCATTGGCCGCCTCACAGACAGGCATCACTCAATGAAGCGCGAGTGTGTGTGCTTGCGTCTCATGAGTGAGTGTGTGTGTGTTAGCGTGTGCGCTCGCATCTCATTGATTATTTCACTGATCATTGACGTGCGCCTTCCACGTTTAATATTTAAAATATACAGAGGGTGAGGGAGGCAAATATACTGGTAGCACATGTGCGAGTGAATGTAAAATTTAGTTGCACACTCTCAAATTTTGGTCGCAAATGCAACCATTTTGTCGCAGTCTGGAGCCCTGAAATACAAGAAGCAGACATCAAGTCTAGAGTCTCCTATTTAAAACAAAAAATCAGTAGCAACACTCTTTCCACGGCTAATGTTTTTAGGTGACAAACATCTAACATAACAGGGCTCATCTGATTGGTCAACAATGTGAAGGCGTCCATCCGATTGGTCAAATGCATTAAGGGATTTATTTGATTCGTTAAATGCTTCAAGCTGCCATTAGATTGTTTTAACACATTTAAGGTTTATGATTTATTGCGATATTTGCCGTCTTTTGCGATATGCATATTGCAGAGCTGGATTTAGCGATAACGATAAATTTGCGGTATATTGTGCAGGCCTAATCTCAGTCATTTATTTTTATTTAATTTTTCAATAATTTAATTTAATTAAGTAACTAAAAAGTAAATGTAACTTTGCAACAGTAACAAAAAGCAGAACGTCAAGGCAGTCAGAGCAGAAAAGTAAATAAAACTTCTTAACTATTGATTAGGAACAAATGTGAAATAGCAGTGATTAGAAGCAGCATGAAACCTTCTGAACTAGTGCTACCTACTACACTGCAGTGCTCTCCTCAAAACATCTGAAACAGACTAGAGGAGATTTAAGTTTGATATGGTCTATTTTCAGTAATTGAAAAGTATAAAGAAGTGCTAGATGTCACCAGAATGCACCAAATTGCACCATATTAAAATTTCGGGAGGGGCATGCCCCCGGACCCCCTTAAAGTTGCAACCACCCGCGGAGCGGCGGGTCCCGCTGTGCGTGGTGTCGGGCCAGTAACTTTCAGGCAGGGCCAGTAACTTTCAAAACTACTGGCCCTGTGGGCCCAGGGCTCCAGACTGCGACCAATTGGTCGCATTTTGTGACCAAAATTTGAGAGTGTGCGACTGAATTTTACATCCAGTCGCACATGCGCGACCAGTAAATTTGCCTCCCCCACCCTACGTATTTTTCATACATTAAACGTGGAAGGGGCACGTCAATGATCAATCAAATAATCAATGTGACGCGAGCGCACACGCACGCAGGCAGACACACACACTCGCGCACATACTCGTGAAACGCGAGCACACACTTGCGTGATGCCCGTCTGTGAGGCGTTCACTGCGTGTGAGAAGAATAGGGAAAGCTGCTGTGAGTGGCTAAAATGCGTGGAGGGGGAGGGGCCCTAGAGACAATCGAGCGCGCGTAAACATCTGTGGGAAGGAAACTGAGAAAAATATCATCACAACCTGATATGTGCGTCTGAGCTATGAGTAAGTGAACTATTGATTCGTTCTTCCAACCTGCGGCTGGTGTACCAGTGACAGAACTACAGCAGGGGTCTCAAACTCGCGGCCCGCGGGCTATTTGCGGTCTCCAAGATGATATTTTGCAGCCCCCGCCTTAGTGTGGAAGTTTAATGTTACTGCAGCCCGCCAGTTTAATGAATGACACTTTTTTCATTGTCGTGCACGGAGCTGACCAACCAATCACAGTGGGGTTAGTCAGTGGTCCCCAACCACCGGGCCGCGGACCGATACCGGGCCGCGGAGCGGTTCCAGGCCGCGGGGAATTTTTGCATCGGGTCGCACAGAAAGAAAAAATAATTTCCATTTCATTGTTTTTTTTTCCGACAAAAACGTTTTATTTTGAAAAGTGACCGGATTCACTTTGTTACATCTGTCACACTTAACGCACGTCAAAGTCGCGACACCAAACATCGCGTGATACACCCTGTGGGGTACCGAATGTTCTCGGGTTGCCGGATGTTCTCGGGGTCCTTCGGGGTCCTTCCAATGAGTTATATCACTAGAGGAGACATCACGTGGTTCCTCATTGGAGGAGAGCACCGCCATCTTGGTGAGGTCAAGTTTTGAAGACCAAACCGCTTTTTATAACATTTAATAAAGAGCTCTGTTTTACTTTCAATCACTTCATTATATGAAAAAGAAGAATGGCTTGAAATTGCTTAGTTTTGTTCAGAAATACAAACTTCACGAGTACCCCTAACTTAACTAGTATTAGACTATTTAGATTTTTTCTATGTTCCTTTATTTTATTTTACTAATGTTTTTATTTATTTGTGTGTTATGTTCATTGTTTCTCTTTTCCCCTCTATTCTTTATTTTCTATCTTAATATGTTATGTTTGGCAATGGTGACTGATCTTCGAGGCAATATTGATTACATTATTATTGTTCGTTGTTAACGTTAATGTCATTGTTAATGTATGATACCGCAATTGTCAATAAAGTTTTAAAAAAAAAACTTAGCGACGTTAACTCATTGGTTGTGGCAACTTACAGCCAATCAAATAGTGTGACGTCATCATTGGTCGAAGGACCCCGAGAACATACGGCAACCCGAGAACATCTGGTACCCACACACCCCACTAAAATTAAACCCAAACAACCAAAATGAGCAAAAAACAAACTTCTTTAGAAAGTTCCTTTGACAAGGGGAAAATTATAATTATTATTGTTATTATCATTACTAAGAGAAAATACCATCCCCGGTCCAAAATTAAATTAAATGACATTAAATCTGTCTTGTGTTGCACCTCAACACCCCCCCACCCCCCCACCACCCACCCACCGGTCCACGGTGACAAAAAGGTTGGGAACCACTGGGTAAATGACTCTTAGGGGCGGGACAATGACAGGGCTTGAAAGCAGGACACCTGACAGCCCCCAGGTGTTCCTTACTTTCCTTTTTTGAACTTATCTATTCGCTCGTAATTTTCTAAATACATGCAGTCCGTGCTGAACTTTTCTCTGGGTCACACAGAACCGGAGGAAGGTTAAGTTGGAGTTGTCCTTAACATTACATTTAGTTTTAATGTTCCTCTCCCCCTTAGTGTGATCTGTGTTATTATATATTATATGATTATTTTAATGTTTTGTAATGTATGTAGCCTTTTTTTAATGAATTGGTATTTTAAATTATTTTAATTGATCACTCAACTACAAAAACCATCAGGACACATGTCCCATAATGCATGTTTTGTAGTCTGTAGGGCAGCTTTCAGTCAGTTCAGTTTCCAGCTGTGTCCGGGTAGGTTTGCCCCTTGCTCCCACCCCTTTCTCGCGATATTTTTGTGATGATTGACAGTTGATGTTGGAGCAAAAACAAAAATACATGTCTCACACAGGTGATCTGCACAGTGTTGAGTTCACTGGGTGATCTCAAACACGCTTATTGTGCATCTTGGCTGCACCTATTTGGTGTCACAAAGATAAATTTCCATCTGTTTTCTTTACTATTTGTATTGTCATGACAGTGATGGTTCTGTCAGTTTACCTTGTTGTTGCATCTTCAAAAGTGCAGGATAAAATGTGACACAATTTGAAACAGCACATTGTAATTTCTGCATCTATTATTAAGGTATTTATTAGTAATACAGTGGAAATTAGTAGATTTGGTTAGCATGTTGATTTACGGTGTGCGCCCCTAAATTTCTGGTTGTGCCCCTAAAATTTTCAGTTAGGGGCCACTGTGCTCCTGGTGAAAAATGTTAGTCTGGAGCCCTGGGGCCACTGCAAATTTCTGGGCTGTGTCAACCCCTGACATGTGAATGTAACTTTATTAGCAGCATATTCCTAACATAACACAGCAGGTGTTGTGCTGAAATAAGCCTCAGAGACTGTGTCAAACATTTTCTATAGATGCCTGCATCTTTACTGTCAATAATGGCAATAATCTAAAACATTCCAATTGTTTTCAGACTTTTTTCCTTTTGTAATTTCATATAAAAATAATTGGAGACAGAATTTCAGTATGATTTAATTTGAGTATACAGTTAAATGACACTAAAGACCTGTTTGTACCATTTATGAATTATTTATCTGCAAATTAATTTCCCTAAAAAAACAAATAAAATATTTTCTTTCTATAACTGGTTCAGACTACAAGTTATTGAGTGAAAAAGCTCTCCTCATATGGGGGAGGTGTAGGGGGCCTTTTTCAGCACAGTTTGATACTGTTGTGCTAAGAAAACAAAAAACTTTTTTTAATTAAAAGTTTTTTAATGTGCATATACTGAATGATACTGCAATCATTTGTATTGATAATTAAGAATAAATAAAGTCACCATAGTATTTAAAAGGACCTGTTCTTGTGTTTCTGCAGCTCTCCCCCAGTGTTGGATGACTAAAGAGGAAGATCTCTGCATCCAGCAGAGGAACTTCAGAGTGGAACATGAAGAACCAGAACCTCCACAGATTAAAGAGGAACAGGAGGAACCAGAACCTCCACAGATTCAAGAGGAACCAGGGGAACTCTGCATCAGTCAGGATGAAGAGCATCTTCATCTGAAGCAGGAGACTGATACCTTGATGGAGATTCCTACTTATGAGGAAGATGAGAACAGTGAAGCAGATCTAAACAATCAGCAGAGCTTTAATGTAACTGATAGTCAGGATGAAGAAGGAAACCAACATGAAGAATCAACATCAACTACAGATGAAGAGACAGAATCAACATCAACTACAGATGAAGAGACAGAATCAACATCAACTACAGATGAAGAGACAGACCCACAGAACAGAGCTCAGAGGAATAGAAGACACAGAAGACATGTCCAAAGTGTGGACAGCTCTCACATGTCAGAAAGTCAGTGTGACACAGATGTTAGAAAAATCTTAAAAGACTAATCTTGGTAAGAAATACAAACAATCTCCAATCAGGTCTGTTTAAAAACTCAAGATTACTTAGTAACCCGTCTGACTACATGGAAACTGGTCTGATGAAAGATGTTATATCTGTAAAGAATGTGATCAAAGCTTTTGTAACATATCTCAGTTCAGAATTCACACCAGAATCCATGCAGAACATAAGAGATTTTCTTGTAAAGAATGTAATAAAAGCTTTAGTCGCAGATCTAGTCTCAAAACACACATGAGAACTCACACAGGAGAAAAGCCTTTTTCTTGTAAAGAATGTAAGAAAAGTTTTAGTGATGAATCTAATCTCAAAACACACATGAGAACTCACACAGGAGGAAAAGCCTTTTTCTTGTAAAGAATGTAAAAAAAGTTTTAGGTCCGTGTATCTACTCTCAAACAACACATGAGAACTCACACAGGAGAAAAGCCTTTTTCTTGTAAAGAATGTAAAAAAAGTTTAGTGATGTATCTACTCTCAAAAAACACATTAGAACTCACACAGGAGAAAAGCCTTTTTCTTGTAAAGAATGTGATAAAAGTTTTCGTGATGTATCTACTCTCAACAAACACATGAGAACTCACACAGGAGAAAAAGCCTTTTCTTGTAAGAATGTGATAAAAGTTTTCGTGATTTATCTACTCTCAAAACACACATTAGAACTCACACAGGAGAAAAGCCTTTTTCCTGTAAAGAATGTAAAAAAGTTTTTGTGGTGTATCTAATCTCAAAAGACACATGAGAACTCACACAGGAGAAAAGCCTTTTTCTTGTAAAGAATGTGATAAAAGTTTTAGTTGTTCATCTGCTCTTAAAATACACATGAGAACTCACACAGGAGAAAAGCCTTTTTCTTGTAAAGAATGTAAAAAAAGTTTTAGTCGTGTATCTACTCTCAACAAACACATGAGAACTTGTAAGACTTTTTCTTGACAATGAAAGGATTTAGTGTAAACTCTAAATTCTAAATTTTTCTGATAAGAGATCGACCTCTCAACCTCTGTACCAGAATCAGAATCAGCAGAAGACTTTATTTTACAGGGGGAAAGTTCTGCATCTCAGAAAAATTAAATATTTTAAAATAATTTTTTAATGCTTAAAACTTCTGGGGAGAAACCCCAATGTTCTAATGAACTCCATAGCAACCTAAGCTTTCATTTCATGTACACAGAGCCACAGGCTGATGGCCTCCATACCCTATTGATGCAGTAACTTCATTAGAGGGAGGCACAAGTGAGAATTGGATCTGTAGAAATGAAATTGTCTACATTTAAAAAAAAAAACTTTAGTTGTTTTGATGTATGATTCACTACAGGAGGTCCTTTGTCCCAACAGCAGTTAGACTATAGAATGAGACAGTTTAGGACTGCTGAAACTGCTGCTGTATTTACATATTTAGTTATGACGTGTACTTTTACTTCTGCTTTTTATTGCTGTTTTAATTCTTACTGACTATTTGGTTTTCTAACTGCTATATGTCTTGTTTGGCTGCTGTAACAACTGAACTTCCCTCCAGGGATCAATAAAGTCTTGTCTTGTCTTATTCTGACTTTCCTGAACAGCTTTTTAGGTTTTCATCTTCTCTAAGCCACAAATATCTACAGCAAAGAAATAAATGATCAATACATTTTAATCTATGTGTAATGATACTAGACAATGAGTTTCACTGCTGACAAAATGTGCAAAAATTGTTCACAAAATGAATTATTTTAGATAATACGAATGAGTTGTTTTGAATCATTAGAGCTAACATCTAGTAGAGTTAACATTTATTGGAGATGGGTATTGTTAAGATTTGATCTATTAACTCCTCTTAATCTGCAGCTTTTCACTCTGGTACCTTATTAGTATTCTTTTTTGTGGTGCAAGTTTACACTAAAATAAAATGATCAATAAATACTGTTAAGATTTTTCTATCCTGGCTTTTTGTCTTCTATTTTCTTTATTTTTGCTCCTGAACATTGATTTGGAGGATTGTTCCAGGTAGGATCAACTCCATAGCTGCAGGGGGCAGTATAAGGAAAATGTGAATCCTAATCTATCAGGTAGGTAAATGAGAAGAGGTATTTAACTAGGTGATAGTGTGCAGATGGGGGTTTTGTCTAGCAGTCATGGTGAGCTGAACAACAAACATTTCAATGCTTGGATGACTTCAGTGACGCTATTGGTATGTTAATTTCAATTTCATTTATATTCTGATATTTGTGGGAACAATTTTCAATAGGGATGGGAATAGAAGCCTCATAGGGGTTCATGTAATTGTGCTGGAAAAATGAACCACCCATTCAGGGCTTCGAAACCACACAGAACAGCGGCATCTGGTGGTGGACTAGATGTACATCGACATGTTTCAACAAAGCTCCTTGGAACACTTCAATGTGGAAATGATGATGAAAAAACATAAAACAGAAAAATTCTGTTAATGATGACTGAAGAAAGAGATGTATGCATTCTGTTTCTAATCTTTTACTACATTTAACAAATTAATGTTTAATTATACATGCATTCTGTTAGAATAAATGTATCCATAAGTTATCCTATATTTACTCTGAACTTTTTTAACTGTAAAAAGTGTATACTTGTCTGCGAGAAACAGCCCTGAGAAAGCGGGAAGAATTTGTTTTCTCTGCATTGAACTGGGAATTCACCTTTGACCTTTTGATCCTTGCCCTGAAGCCACAGGAGCTGACTGATGACCCTTGATCTGCAAAAAAGACCCTAATCCCCTGGGGGGAGTAGCAATCTCCTGGGAACGGATGTCTCTCTGTCTTATGACCATTGGGGGCTGTGTGTGTGTGTGTGTGTGTGTGTGTGCGTGTGTGTGTATGTGTGTATGTTTACAACCACCTTCTTGTATGCTGTATGTTAGGTAACGCCCTGATTTTAAATAAAAGTGAGGAGGCAGACTCTTGAAAACTCAGAGCACACGTGGAATGGCTTGAGTATGTTCCTGTCTGCTCTCCTCGAGAAAAGAGATAAGTGAGTATGTGTCCTTTCTTCAAGCTCAAAAATAGTTACTAAGTGTTGGCTTAGTTGTAGACCTAACACATTCTCATATTGCTATCTGGACTTTTCACCCCGCTGCTACAGAAGTGTTAGAGCAGAAGGCATATGCAGGCTGTGCTGTGCAGAGAGACGGGAAGCCACAGCGCAGCATGTTCAGAACAGGAAGTAGGGCCCCTCGTCTGCAGACAGAACTCAGATGTACATCATGCAGGTGTGAGGACATTTCCAGAAGCAAGCAAGAGGCCACGGTGTCTGACACCCATGCACTCAACAAGTGTGAAATGCTACAGACTCGAACTGATTGGAACCAGCCGGACGGAGTCACAAAAAGGTCACTGGGTCTTCTCTAAAAACAGGAAGCCCACTGTTGGAGGCATATGCGGGCGACGCAACAGTTTACCCTATAAGGAATTGGACAGCCACCAGCAAAGGGGTTACGTCTGCCCACAGGAGGAGGAACTCAGAGCCGCTATAAAGACTTCTCCGTAGGAAGTCCCCGGCGCTTTTTCTCTTCTCTGGGGGGGCCCTGTTCTCAGCTGTACTTCTGTGTTCTCTCTTGCTACTGTCTTAGAACTATTGTATCAGGGAATAAACTTCTAATCTTTACCGGTTCGACTTACGGTCATTTTCTCCTCGACTACACGCAAAGAAAAAAGCTGCAAAATGGAAAGATCTTTTTCCTTCATGATTTAAAAAAAAAAAGCAAAACAACACAACATGTGACGCTTTCTGTGAGAAGTGCTTGACACAGCAAAATACATATCACATGAAGAAAAAAATACACGCAAAAAGAACATGTATAGTGCCAGACTCCAACCTAGAACCTCTGGATGTATATGCCATTGACTATCCTGGACAATACCACCCACCCTCTGCACACGACCATCAGTAGCCAGAGAAGCACCTTCAGCAAGAGGCTGCTCCTCCCAAGGTGCAGGACTAACAGACTGAGGAACTCCTTTGTCCCCCGTGCCATCAAACTCTTTAACCTCCACTTAGGAGGGGGGAGGAAGACGGAAAAGGAAAGAGCCTGAATTACCTTTTTATTTTTAATTATTTTTTTTTTTTTTTTTTTTTTGTTTGTATATACTGTTTGAAGATATTTAAATTGTTTCTTACTGTTCAAATCTTCCTAATTTTTTTACTAGTCACTGTGCTGCTTTTTCCTTTTCCCTATATGTATGCCAACCAGTGCTGTATGCGATGGAGAAGTCAATTTCCATGCGGGAACCTCCCAATGGATGAATAAAGTTGTCTATCTATCTATCTATCTATTCCACTGAGCTATCTCCATTCACATAAAACCAGCTTGACATCAGAGATTCATTCCAGTGTTTTTTTTTCTTTTTGATACACAACGTTCATGATGTGGTGTTTTATTAGGAAAAACCGAGTTGAAATGATCCTGAGCCACAGAAAGTTTTTAATAGGAAACATGTTAAAGTGCAATGAACTGACGCTGATTCTAATACAAGCGAAACAATAGAACTTGTCAGGAAACGTTCAGGATTCATTTCGCATTTCTATTGAATAGCGCGCCCAACTGTTCAAACACAAGTGACATCTGAACCGTGGTTCCACCAAACGAAGCATTTGGCGCGTCATACATCATCAACCACGTGATCTGTGCTAGTTGACACACGCCCCGAAACATTGTGCCGAAACACTCTGTTTCATGAAGGTGAAGTGCCGTGTCAAACGGGCCATCCCTAATTTTCAACAAGTGAAATAGTTAAACCACACAATATTTGCAAAAGTTTAAAATAACAGTACCGGGGATCACATCACATCTGAGCCAGGGGGTGTCGCGTGTCCCTGTGGTGTGGGTTCTGATCCTTGCCCCTGAGTGCCGGCCCTCGCCAAATTTCCAACTGTGGGCGAGCCTGGTCGGACCATGTTTACAACACTTCCTGTGGACCCTCTCTTCTCCTGTGTGCCCTCCTCCTGGGTGGGGGCGGCTGGCCTCTGCCTCGCTCCTTCCTGGACCAACCGTGGGCCGGGTGGGTGGCTGCATGGAGCGCGGAGCGGGTCTCCCGTGGGGGGTTTTGGCTTATACCAGGGGTTGGGGCGGGGAAATGCCCAGAACTCCTGGGTGGTGATGAGGTGCGCGT
>JALJSC010000048.1:0-63404 GCA_023969325.1 Oryzias curvinotus
GATGATGATGGATGGGGAATGGATGAACTTAGATGGCATGTATGGATGGATGGATGGAATAGCATGGATGGCTCTGTAATGGATGGCTGGATGGATGGAATAGATGGATGGATGGATGTATGGATGGATGGATGGAATAGATGGATGGATGGATGGATGGATGGATGGAATAGATGGATGTATGTATGGATGGATGGAATAGATGGATGGCTGGATGGATGGATGGATATAATAGATGGATGGAATAGATGGTGGTTGAATCCATTTGTCATCCTCTCTTCATCCTCTCTTCATCCTCTCTTCATCCTCTCTTCATCCTCTCTTCATCCTCTCTTCATCCTCTCTTCATCCTCTCTTCATCCTCTCTGGTAACGTTCTTCTTTTCACTGGCGGTTCTCATTTTTCCTGAAGTGGAGTCGTTGCGTCTGCCCTGAAAATCTCCCGTCTTGAAATGTTTCATCTCTGATCCAAAGGGTGGAGCTCAACCGTTAGCCAGTGTGTCCTGTTTTCTTCCCAGCATGCTGTTGGGCTCCAGACTAGAAGGTTAGATGAACACCTTGGTTTGGTAAAGAGCAGATCTTCTTATAGCTTCTGCCGAATTAACTAAAAACGTCCAGGTCACCATGGTAACAGACCTGCATCCCTAAAGAAAAATGTCCCAAAAATGATTCAGACATGACAGGACTCAGACTTCAGTGACTTGGTCCTCCAGCAGGTCAGACATCCTCTGTCACAGGACAATGAATCATTTCACAGTTTCTGCATCAATTCTAAAAAAATCCTTCCAGGAACCACAGTTGCCCCCCCCCCCCCCCCCCCCCCCATGGGACCATTCCACTGAGTAGTCATTAAAAACCATCACTCTGTTGTAGACATGATTGTATTTATTGATGAATAAACAGCAGAAAAAAATTTGCAAATGTGATTTTATAACTTTATAACTTTTATAACTATAATTTTATAATTTTTATAACTATATATCTGGGTTGCACGGTGGCGCAGTGGTTCGCACTCTTGTCTCACAGCAAGAAGGCCCCTGGTTCAAGTCTAAGCTGGGGGACCTGAACCAGAACATCAATGGGGGACCTTTCTGTGTGGAGTTTGCATGTTCTCCCCGTGCATGCGTGGGTTCTCTCTGGGGTCTCCGGCTTCCTCCCACCGTCCAAAAACCTGCTTCATAGGTTAATTGGTGACTCTAAATTGTCCCTAGGTGTGAGTGTGAGAGTGAATGTGCGTGATTGAGGACATTCCACCCTGAGACAGACTGGTGACCTGTCCATGATGTCCCCTGCCTACGTCCCCTGGGATAGGCTCCAGCAGCCCCGTGACCCCGAAAGGGACAAAGCAGTACAGAAAATGAATAAATGAATGATTTTATAATCCTGAGACGCAAAAGTATTTCATATTTCATATTGACGTCTCTTCTGGTTTTTACTTTGCTGCACATGTGAACATCATCTCTGCTGCTGGAAAAGCAGAAAATCATGAAAGAAAATACTGAATAAAATCAGAAAACACTTCCCAGCAACAATTTACTGATTTCTTTTTCAAACAGAAGTTTGCCTGCAGCTCAGATGTTACAGATCAGTCAGCAGTCAGAAACATTCCTTCATTCATTCCTTCATTCCTTCATTCATTCATTCCTTCATTCATTCATGTGCAAAAACTTCAGAAAACATTCCTGTTGATTTGACTTTTGCATAGATCATAAACATATATTAGCTCTAAACAGCCACTGCAGTGCAAACGTGCAGCACGAGTGCAGAACAGTTTGATTGTGAAAGACTGCTGAGGCTGCTCCAGTCTTATAAACGTCCAGCCTTAACGGCTTTACGAAACCCAACTACCAACACATGGATCCCTGCAGACATGCTGGGCACTGATTGTCAAGATTTAGTCTTTACTCAAGAAAAATGTCCCTAAAAACTCAAATGTTTCAAAGAAAATCACCTTTAAAAACATTCAGAAAGAAAAAAGAGCTAATTGATTGTCTCTGGCTCCATTTTTCCCACAAGGCTTCCTTCTCAGGAGCGGCCGGTCTGGGGCTTGACCCTCGCTGAAATGTCCGGCAGATGTTTCCAGAACGGCTGCAGAGAGGCTCTCAGATTGCTGGCTGGACGCTCCACGGCTCAGGTGACTTTCAGCTTCCATCAGATTCCTAACCTGAAAATCACAAGTCACACATCATAATTTCAGACGATTCTCTCATCAATGTTGTTTTTCTTCATCAAACACCGTCTTTCAGAGCGGTGTCTTCCTCACACCTTCATCCCCAGAGATGATGAAGACTCAGCTTTCTGTGGGACTCTTGAAGAAGACGTTCAATCCCGCCTGACAAACACGGTGAGATATGCCCCACCGGCCCCCCAACCACCCAAGTCCACAACAGTCAGTCTAGACACAAGCTGCTCCTTCAATCACCCCCCCCACCCCCAGTCATCCCTTCATCATTGTCTGACCCCCCCCCCAAAGTCTTTTTTCTATTTTCCCACGCTTTATTTTTCTCTGTCCTGTTTGCAGCCGAGGAGGAAGAGGAGGAGGAGGAGGAGGAGTTGGTGATGTGTGAGGGGGGTTAATGAGGTAGCCATGGCAACGTTGCATTGGCATCCCCTGATTGGAGTACATGGTGGCTAATTATTCGGTGCATATGCTGGAGAAAAAAACAATAAAGTAGGACATATTGAAATGCAGAGCCGGCGTGGGGGTGGGGGTGGGGGGGTTGATTAACGCCCAGCGGGGACGTCCGGACAGACCTGAACTTCAGACTCTAAACTCTCATGAGGTCCAGGTTTGTGTTCTGCAGGAGGAAACGCCAACGGAGGGAACGCTGGGACGTCTGCGGCGCCATCATGGCCGACCGGCCGGCCAAGACCTGAACGTCACGCCGGTGGAGAGAAAGAGGGTGGAGTTAACAATGGCGGCCGTTGTTTACCAGCCTCCACTCTTCATGAATCGGGACGATCCGGCTCTAATTGGCGTTTTGGTTAAGCTGCTCTGCAGACCCGGTGCCTCCGCTGGCCTAAATAATGGCGTTACGCCACAAGTGCCGCCACACATTGGGGAGGACAATGCGGCGCTTGTCTGAGAATCCAGGAGATGATCCCCACCCTCCCCTCCCTTCTTGGGGCTCCCTGTGCCCCCCCCCCAAATAAACCCTTACACACAAACACAAAGAAGCCCTCTCACTATTGAGACCTCAGACGGCATTAGCATTAACGGGTGAATGAAAGCAGAAACGATGGAGAAGCTAAAGAGATGATTTAATATTTCAAGCTCCAGGTTTATTCTATTAAAATCTGTACATATTCTAAAGGGAAGATGTTCTGGTTCTGTCTGATCGTTAACATTCACCTGTGGAACATCTTTGGTTTTGTAAAACGCTAAAAAAACGCGTAAAAAAATGACCCTTCCTGCATGAATACATGTCTGACTTTATCCCTTGCAAGAAAAATACTGTTACCATAAAACATGTGAGGAAACATGTGGAAACATGACGAAGGAGACATGTGGAAACATGTGGAGACATGTAGAAGGAGACATGTGGAAGGAGACATGTGGGAGGAAACATGTGGAAGGAAACATGTGGAAGGAGACATGTGGAAGGAGACATGTGGAAGGAGACATGTGGAAGGAGACATGTGGAAGGAGACATGTGGAAGGAGACATGTGGAAGGAGACATGTGGAAGGAAACATGTGGAAGGAAACATGTGGAAGGAGACATGTGGAAGGAGACATGTGGAAGGAGACATGTGGAAGGAAACATGTAGAAGGAGACATGTGGAAGGAGACATGTGGAAGGAAACATGTGGAGACATGTGGAGACATGTGGAAGGAAACATGTGGAAGGAAACATGTGGAAGGAGACATGTGGAAGGAGACATGTGGAAGGAGACATGTAGAAGGAGACATGTAGAAGGAGACATGTGGAAGGAAACATGTGGAAACATGTGGAGACATGTGGAAGGAAACATGTGGAAGGAAACATGTGGAAACATGTGGAGACATGTGGAAGGAAACATGTGGAAGGAAACATGTGGGAGGAGACATGTGGAAGGAGACATGTAGAAGGAGACATGTAGAAGGAGACATGTAGAAGGAGACATGTGGAAGGAGACATGTGGAAGGAGACATGTAGAAGGAGACATGTGGAAGGAAACATGTGGAAGGAGACATGTGGGAGGAGACATGTGGAAGGAGACATGTAGAAGGAGACATGTGGAAACATGTGGAAACATGTGGAAACATGTGGAAACATGTGGAAGGAAACATGTGGAAGGAAACATGTGGAAGGAGACATGTGGAAGGAAACATGTGGAAGGAGACATGTGGGAGGAGACATGTGGAAGGAGACATGTAGAAGGAGACATGTAGAAGGAGACATGTGGAAGGAGACATGTGGAAGGAGACATGTGGAAGGAGACATGTAGAAGGAGACATGTAGAAGGAGACATGTGGAAGGAAACATGTGGAAGGAGACATGTGGGAGGAGACATGTGGAAGGAGACATGTAGAAGGAGACATGTAGAAGGAGACATGTGGAAACATGTGGCAACATGTGGAGACATGTGGAAGGAAACATGTGGAAGGAAACATGTGGAAGGAGACATGTGGAAGGAAACATGTGGAAGGAGACATGTGGGAGGAGACATGTGGAAGGAGACATGTAGAAGGAGACATGTAGAAGGAGACATGTGGAAGGAGACATGTGGAAGGAGACATGTGGAAGGAGACATGTAGAAGGAGACATGTAGAAGGAGACATGTGGAAGGAAACATGTGGAAGGAAACATGTGGAAGGAGACATGTGGAAGGAGACATGTGGAAGGAAACATGTGGAAACATGTGGAGACATGTGGAAGGAAACATGTGGAAGGAGACATGTGGAAGGAGACATGTGGAAGGAGACATGTGGAAGGAAACATGTGGAAGGAGACATGTGGAAGGAGACATGTGGAAGGAAACATGTAGAAGGAGACATGTGGAAGGAGACATGTGGAAGGAAACATGTGGAAACATGTGGAGACATGTGGAAGGAAACATGTGGAAGGAAACATGTGGAAGGAGACATGTGGAAGGAAACATGTAGAAGGAGACATGTTGAAGGAGACATGTGGAAGGAAACATGTGGAAACATGTGGAGACATGTGGAAGGAAACATGTGGGAGGAGACATGTGGGAGGAGACATGTAGAAGGAAACATGTGGAAGGAGACATGTAGAAGGAGACATGTGGAAGGAAACATGTAGAAGGAGACATGTGGAAGGAGACATGTGGAAGGAGACATGTGGAAACATGTAGAAGGAGACATGTAGAAGGAGACATGTAGAAGGAGACATGTGGAAGGAGACATGTGGAAGGAAACATGTGGAAGGAAACATGTGGAAGGAGACATGTAGAAGGAGACATGTGGAAGGAGACATGTAGAAGGAGACATGTGGAAGGAGACATGTGGAAGGAGACATGTGGAAACATGTAGAAGGAGACATGTAGAAGGAGACATGTGGAAGGAAACATGTGGAAACATGTGGAGACATGTGGAAGGAAACATGTGGAAGGAAACATGTGGAAGGAGACATGTGGAAGGAAACATGTGGAAACATGTGGAGACATGTGGAAGGAAACATGTGGAAGGAAACATGTGGAAGGAGACATGTGGAAGGAAACATGTAGAAGGAGACATGTTGAAGGAGACATGTGGAAGGAAACATGTGGAAACATGTGGAGACATGTGGAAGGAAACATGTGGGAGGAGACATGTGGGAGGAGACATGTAGAAGGAAACATGTGGAAGGAGACATGTAGAAGGAGACATGTGGAAGGAAACATGTAGAAGGAGACATGTGGAAGGAGACATGTGGAAGGAGACATGTGGAAACATGTAGAAGGAGACATGTAGAAGGAGACATGTAGAAGGAGACATGTGGAAGGAGACATGTGGAAGGAAACATGTGGAAGGAAACATGTGGAAGGAGACATGTAGAAGGAGACATGTGGAAGGAGACATGTAGAAGGAGACATGTGGAAGGAGACATGTGGAAGGAGACATGTAGAAGGAGACATGTGGAAGGAGACATGTGGAAGGAGACATGTGGAAGGAGACATGTGGAAACATGTAGAAGGAGACATGTAGAAGGAGACATGTGGAAGGAGACATGTGGAAGGAAACATGTAGAAGGAGACATGTAGAAGGAGACATGTGGAAGGAGACATGTGGAAGGAGACATGTGGAAGGAGACATGTAGAAGGAGACATGTAGAAGGAGACATGTGGAAGGAGACATGTGGAAGGAGACATGTAGAAGGAGACATGGAAAAACGCGGTTTCAGACGTTCTGCAGCTGAAAACATCTTTGAGGACAGAATCTCTACTCTTTAGGAAATGATGACGGTCGTCTTGGTTATCTGCAGTGTGGCGATGAAACGGCGAAAGCGCCGCAGCTGCCCTCAGAACGCCACCTGGTTGATGATCACATCACGCAAACGCCACCATTTCCTCCCGTCTCGCCGCTTCCTGCAAATCTCTGGGGAAAATCGCAGCAATTAACACCCGACAGTAATTAAGACGGTCTGGAGGCCGTTGGCGCGGAAAGGATGGTGAAACGGGGGGGCTGTCCACGCCCCCCAGCTCAGCTACCATTTTGTGCCAGCCTCAATACCTAAGATGGTGGCAGGACGGTGACTTGCTGTGCAGGAGCGGAGGACAAACTAGCGAGGGAGGGGTAGGCGAAGAGGAGGATCATGGGATTGAGGAGGGAATCTCTCATTTTCACTCTTCTAGTTCTGAATGTCTACTAAGACGAGAGACAGACAGGGAGGGGGCCGCCGGCGTGCTCGTGACATCGCTGCCACACGTGCACCACACGTGCACCACACGTGCACGAGGTCTTCTCCCACAAACACAAACCTGCGTGCAGCTGTCATAAAAACAACAGTGTGGGCTCACGTGCACGTCTGTGACACACATTTGTGACGGAGCCGTCCTCGTGCACGGTCGGCCCTCAGCATGCTAATGACATTCATTATGCTAATGTACACAAATCAGACGCAGCCGTCTGACAATCTGAGCCGCAAAACCGGAAAAAGTTCAGCAAATGACTGAGGAAGAGCTGCTTTGCTCAGAGGCACGTGGTCAGCAGGAAAACATGGCGGCTCTGTGGATGGAGCACCGGACCTGTTGGTCTCCGTCAGCTGTTGGTGGAGAGTTTGGCCCAAAGACTCGTGATGGCTGGAGCGTTTTTACGCGCCCCTCCACCAACTCCGTCTGATTGGTCAGAGTTTGATGACCTCCCAGCTTCCAGAGGAGACGAGGACGCTCTGCTGTCACAGGTGTGAGCTGTGATGGACGTAAAGACCGCCCCAAACGCCTCTCCTCTGTCCCCACCGCCGCCGCTGCAGCTGGACGGACGCCGGCGAACCCCGGAGGAGCGCGGCCTCATGATCAGCCGCCTGATGATATTCACAGACGCACAGCGCCGTCCACATTCTGGTTTAAGACATTCTACAATAGACGGGAATTCAACCGTCAGAACGGATGGAGGATCTATAGAACGACGGAAACGGGATTTGAGCGTGTGAATAAATAAATGTAGATCATTTCTGAAGGTCAGTCAGGTTAAAACGCCACAAAAACTGAAGGAAATAAGACATTTGCTCTTCAGACCAGAAAAATAATCTGATCAAGAAAGTTTTTCTTAAGCAAAATATTCTTACTTTGAGAAAACTATGATATTTTCCAAAAAAGGGATTGTGGGTAATATCATTATTGTGTGAATTATGGAACATTTTTACACGGAAAATCCTAAATCTGATCTGCATTTGAAAAAAATCTTTCTTCAGTTTCACCTAACAGTTTTTATTATTTCTAAGAATTTCAGTGGTTTTTGTTTGTAAAAATGAGTTTCTCCCTGATGTTATTATGGGATGTTTTCCTCAGTCTGCATGAAGGAAACGATCCATGAACATTTAAAATGATTGTTTCCATCGCCTCATTGCAGCAACAAGCACACAGGTTTACCCCTCATGCTGAGCATCACCGTACCTGGAGACACCTGGAGACACCTGGAGACACCTGGAGACACCTGTGGTCTGGTGTGAAGGTCCCTCCTCTTCCTCACCTCCCGCTCTGACATGTAATGGGATTCTTGTTACTTTCGGTTATCTAGCTTTATGACAAACGTACGGCACTCATACAGCTAGATAACCAAAGATAACAGACAACCCCTCAGGCGGCTGACCGCTCCTCTGACAAGTGCACAGCCTGCAAACACAACGGAGGAGTCGCGTCATGAGGAGGATTCACACAGTTTAACACGAGGTGGAAATAAAGCAAACGACATTGATGCTAACATGAAGGTTACAAGCAGAAATGCTTCACGTGGATCAATGTTTTCATCCACTTAAACACAAACACACAACATTTTTACACAAACGTGAAAAAAATGAAGTCTATGCCTGAAATGATCTGCTGATTCTATTTATATATTTAGATTTACAATATTATTTTCCTGATAATTACTTCCTGATATTTAGGTCGAAATGTTTTTCATTTTTATTTTGTCACAATTTGCAGTTCATTGATTTGTTTAGTTCCATATTTATGATGTTTAAACATTTTTAATAACTGCCTAAACGTGTCATTTATTTACAGAAACCTCCTTCTGTTCGTCTTAAATTCGTTTTTCTGTGGACTTTTTTCTTCATTGCGTTTTGGAGGTGGGGATGACGTCACGCAGGCCGCAGGTTTCCCGCGTAAACATGAACGTCATAGACGGGTTCTTCTATCCGTGAGGTTCCTCAGAGAAGAACAGGAAAAGGTGGGAGCATGTTCTGCGCATGAGCGGCGGGAAATTAACGGACATACCTGTTTTACCTGGCTTCACGCCTTCAGGCCTCGACACACACACACGCACACGCACACACACACGCACACATTTCAGGAGAAATCCTCGTTTTTTATTCCTTCAAAATTTCGTAAGGTTTCATTCTTTTTAAATAGAAAAAAACATGAAAACATTTTCACTTTCATGTTAACTACGGTGGCCCTGAGGTGCAAATCACATCAACAAATCACTGGAGACAAAAACGTTGTAAAAATCACGACAATTAAAAACAAAACTTCAGAAACCAAAACGCAAAAAACAAAAATAAAAAAAAAAACATTTTGGAAACAAAATAAATGTTAAAAATGAAAAACTATTTCTGAAAAGGAAAAACAAAACAGAAGAAACCTGAGACGGTCCTGAGGGACCTCCTGATTGGACGATGACGTTTGTCCATCATTTCAACTGAAAGTTATTTGGAGATGAACTGACCGTCCTCATCATCATGTCCCTCTGTTCCGTTTCAGGTTTCTCATTCTCTTTCGTTTTTCCAACATTTCATTTCGTTTTTCTATTTTTTTTTACATTCCATGTTTTTCCTGGAAATTAATTTGTTTTCTGAAATGTTTTTTCATTTTTGTTTTTTTCGTTTTGGTTTCTGGAGTTTTGGTTTCTACACTGAAATGCTGCTTTTAAACATTTACTTTGTTGTTTTTGAATTGTCGTTGTTGTGACGTTTGAAATGTTTTTATTTCGACTGATTTGTTGAATGATTTGCACCTAAGGGCCACCGTACATAAACCAAACTATTGACAAAGATGTAGAATTGAAGGAAATATCAGAGAATGTCGCGTATTGAAGCACACCAACAGAATGATGGGAGGCTCACGCGCTCCGGCCGCGCAGCTGCAGACTTTCAGGAAAAGGTTCGAATTCAATTTCAATTCAATTCAATTCAATTTTATTTGTATAGCCCAAAATCACAACAACAGTCGTCTCGATGGGCTTTGAAGTAAAACATGAACTCAAAAGGATCATGAATACAAAGAGTCAATAGGAAAATACTAAAATAAACTAACAAACTGACTAAGCTATACTGGCATCCCTGCCCTTAGACCCCCCTTCGCGGTAAGGAAAAACTCCTAAAAAACCGGATTCCGGAAAAAAATGAAGAAACCTCAGGGGTGCCCACATGAAGGAGGGATCCTCCCCCAGGACGGACAGGCGATTAACCAGAACTCATAGAGAAGAATTAACTTATCTAACTCTACATCTACATATTTAAAGTCCAGCAGACGAGCTTCATCCAGCCGGGGTTGGGGGGACAGTCAGGGGCGCGAGTCGAGCCGGAGACAGGAACCACAGCCAGGTGTAGGAGCAGGAGCAGAGAGGAGGTACACAGTCAGGAACAGGAGCACGGATGGGCCAACTGGAATCTGGAAGCACTCCCACTCCCCAGGAGGGGAGAGGGATAGAGGGACAATACATGAATCGTACTGCACCAAACAGAGGCATGGATAACTAAATGATAAATGATGATCACAGATAGAGAAGAGAGGAAGTGTAGAGGTAGATGAGAAAAGAAAAGTATTGGAAAAGGACAGAAAAGAGGACAGAGCCCCAATGCACCATAGTTACCCCAGCTTCAACTTCTAGCAGCCTTTTAAAATAATAGTTATTGTTATTTAGTTTAATTTAAACAATTAACATTAAGTTAAATAATCTCTGAATACTAACTAGTCTGACAATAAGCCTGTCCAAAGAGGAATGTTTTCAGTCTAACTTTGAATGTAGAAACTGAATCTGCCTCTCTTACATGAGCTGGGAGTTTATTCCATAAGACAGGGGCTTGGTGGCTAAACGCTCTACCTCCAACTGTACTTTTACTAATTCTAGGAACCACAAGCAGTCCTGCATTTTGCGAGCGAAGTGTTCTGATTGGATGGTAAGGGACTATGAGGTCATTAATATAGGACGGGGCCATTCCATGTAAGGCCTTATAGGTTAACAGGAGGATCTTGAACTTAATTCTAGAATCAACTGGGAGCCAATGGAGCGAAACTAACACAGGAGTGATGTGATCTCTTCTGCTAGTTCCTGCTAACAATCTAGCTGCTGCATTCTGAACAAGCTGGAGACTTCTTAAGGAACTCTTAGGACACGCTGCTAACAAGGAGTTACAGTAATCCAGCCTCGACGTAACAAATGCGTGGATGAGTTTTTCAGCATCACTCTTAGAAAGTATATTTCTGATCTTAGCAATATTCCGCAGGTGAAAAAATGCAGTTCTACACGCCTGAGATATGTGAGCCTTAAATGATAAATCCTGGTCAAATAAAACCCCAAGGTTTCTAACTGTGGAATTGGGGGCTATACTTACACCATCCAGGGAGACTATCTGAGCAGACAGAGCATCTCTCAGATTTTTAGGACCTAGTATAATAACCTCAGTTTTTTCTGGGTTCAGGAGGAGGTAATTAATTGTCATCCAGGTCTTGATGTCACTAATGCAGGCGTTCAGTTTCTCTATCTGGTCATTCTGGTCAGGTTTCATGGATAAATACAACTGAGTATCGTCGGCATAACAATGAAAATTAATGCTGTGTTTCCTGATTATGTTTCCTAGGGGTAGCATATAAAGCGTAAACAGGATGGGTCCTAAGACTGAGCCCTGTGGGACTCCGTAGTTAACTCGAGTGTACTGAGAGGAATGTCCATTTACATTAACAAACTGATACCTATCTGACAGATAGGATTTAAACCACTGGAGAGCAGATCCTCTGATCCCTAAGTCATGCTCTAATCTATGGAGTAAAATACTGTGGTCGATAGTGTCAAAAGCTGCGCTGAGGTCTAACAGGACAAGAATAGAAAGTAGTCCCTTTTCTGAAGCCAATAACAAGTCATTAGAGACTCTAACTAGTGCGGTTTCCGTACTGTGGTGGGGTCTAAACCCCGACTGAAAGTCTTCAAAGTGGCTGTTGTCCTGTAGGTGGCAGTAAAGCTGCTTAACTACAACTCTTTCTAGGATTTTAGAAATAAAGGGCAGGTTTGATATCGGTCTATAGTTGGCCAAGATGTTAGGATCCAAACTGGGCTTTTTCAGAAGAGGTTTAACAACTGCGTATTTAAAAGACTGTGGCACGTAACCCGTTTCCAGAGAGGTATTTATCATTGTTAATATGGAATCATTAATTAGGGGAAAAGTTTCTTTAAAAAGTCTAGTGGGAATTGGGTCTAACAGACAAGTTGAGGATTTGGAGGACGTAATAATTGATGCCAATTCTAATTGATCCACAATAGTGAAGCAGTCTAATGTTACAGAGGTTTCTATGGATGCCTCCACTTCTACAGCTTCAGCCTGCTCTGGGCTGATAGAAGGAATAACTTGATTTAACTTGTGTCTAATATTTGAGATTTTACTATCAAAAAATGTAAGAAAATCATCAGAGCTGAGAGAAACAGGAACATGTGGTTCTACTGAGCTCTGACTGCGAGTTAATTTAGCAACAGTGCTAAAAAGAAATCTAGGATTGTTTCCATTCTCTGATATTAAGGTTGAATAGTACTGGCTTCTAGCTCTACGCAGAGCTTTTTTATAATTTAATAGGCTATATTTCCAGATATTCAGAGACTGCTCTGAACCGGAGCTGCGCCATTCTCTTTCTAACTTACGGGTTTCTTGTTTAAGAGAGCGTGTTTCAGCGTTAAACCACGGTGCTACTCGGTTTTGTCTAACGAACTTAGGTTTCAGGGGGGCAACAACATCAAGTGTACTCCTGAGGGCTTGTAAGGCATCATTAACAAAGTGGTCATTTATACTAGGACTGATGCTATGGGAGCTGGTCTCAGAGTATTTGCTCAGAATGTCACTAAGTACTGGCTGAACTGTGAGTTTAAACTCAGACACAGAACAGTCAGTTAAGGTTCTTCTAAGTTGTTTCTTATTCACTGGGGCAGTAGCAGGTTCTAAAGTAAGCTGGAAGGTAATCATAAAGTGATCAGAAATGATGGGGTTAAGAGGAAGGACACTCAGCTGGCTGATCTCTATCCCATGGGTTAGAACAAGGTCCAGGGTGTGCTTATGACAGTGAGTGGGTTCATTTACATTTTGGGTGAAACCAACATCATCTAATAAAGCTGCAAAAGCCTTTCCTAGACAGTCACTGGGGTCATCAACGTGAATATTAAAATCCCCTATTATTATAGTTTGATCAGAATCTAAGACAATAGTCGATAGGAAGTCGGAAAACTCAGTTAAAAATTCTGAATATGGGCCAGGGGGGCGATAAATAATTATGAATAAAACAGGTTTTCGAGTCTTCCTGTTTGGGTGATTTATAGACAATATGATACTTTCAAATGAATTATAAGCATTTTTAACTTTAGGGCTGAGAAGTAAGCTAGACTGTGATATTACTGCCAAACCACCTCCTTTCCCAGAAATTCTGGATTTCTGATAGTTAGCATAAGTGGGGGGGGTTGCTTCATTCAATCTAACATAGTCATCCTGTTGGAGCCAAGTTTCTGTTAAGGCTAGTAAACTAAGGTTGTTATCAGTGATTAACTCATTGACTAAGAGGGACTTAGAGGAAATGGATCGAATGTTTAATAAACCGCATTTAATGACATCATTATTGCGCTTGTGAGAACTGCTGTCTGTCACTTTAAGGTTTCTATGACGCGCTCCTTTCACTTGTCTTTCAGCACATAGGCTAAAGCTCGGACCTGCTTGACTTTCCCTGCATGGGTTTTGCACCAGCACTAAGGGAGGCTCAGAGGAGCGTTTTACACTGCTGCTCTGCGCCCGGGTCTCGTCTCTGGATTGTCAGGTTGACAGACTAAGGCTAGCAGAAATGTTTCTAGAAAGAAGAGCGGCACCGTCCCGAGTAGGATGGACGCCATCTCTCCGCATGAGACCGGGCTTCCCCCAAAACGCGCTCCAATTATCCACAAAACCAACGCCGTTTTCTGGGCACCATCTAGAAAGCCAGCGGTTGAATGATGAAAAGCGGCTGTACATTTCATCACTGACTAAGTTCGGCAGGGGACCAGAGAAAATTACAGTGTCGGACATCGTCTTAGCAAGTTTACACACCGAAGCTACGTTTAACTTAACCACCTCTGATTGTCTCCGTCGGGCATCATTACCGCCTGCGTGAATCACGACTCGACGGAACCTGGACTTACTCTGAGCTAACATCCTAAGGTTCCCCTCGATGTCACCAACTCTGGCCCCCGGATAACACCTGACTGTAGCCGCTGGGAGCTCCACGTTTCTAACTTCAGAAGAGCCTATAACCAGAGTTGAGGATTCAGCGGGTGTGTCGCTGAGGGGGGAGAACCTATTACTAACGTGGAGTCTCGGGTGCTCTAAGTTTTTGCGTTTAGCACTATGTTTCCTCCCAACCGGTGCAAACCCCTGACTGTCTCCCGGCTGCTGGGAGAACGCTGGGGTGCTAGCTAAATTAGCCCTGGTAGCGCGGCCCGCGCTACGAGTAACGACCTGGCTAGCCGGTTTAGCTTCCACTGTGCGGAGCCGCGCTTCTAACTGCTCAAGCCTGGCCTCCAAGTCTAACACAAGACTACACTTAACACATCTACCGCTATCTTCACTAAAGGAGGCAGGATCGTCACTAAACATATGGCACATGGAGCAGGAGAGAGTGGGAAAGGTGGAAGGAGTGGTGGCCATGCTAGGTTCTAAGCTAAAGCTAGCGGTGTTTAGGTAAAGAGAAGTGGTTTATTTAGCAAATGAGAAAGTGAACAGCAAGCGGCTTAACAGTAGTGTGTCGCTACTAAAAAGAGCTAGATGTGAATATTAACCCAGATAACCCTTAGAGTAAGCAAAACAAGAGAACAGTAGTCAAACACGACCAGTATTGGGAAAGGCTCACCCGGAAATGACGTCACAGGAGCGGCGCCAGTTCGCCTTCTTCCTTCTTCCTCGAATCCTCAGCAGAACTCTGCAGAAGTTTCAGGTCCAACAGGAAAAGGTTCCTTTCTGTCCCGAACTTCCTCCTCCGGATGACCAGCGGAGAGAAATCCTCCTCCGGGTTCTGGTCCGGACGGAGTGGTACCTCTGCAGCTTCTGCTGGGTTCCAGTCCGTGCTGCTGTCTTGCGCACGTGCGCTGACATTTCACCTGCATCGGACTGACCCCCCCCCCATGAAGTTTGTTTAATTAGAAAAACTCCCTCGCTTCGTAAACGTCATCATGTGTCTCATCTTCACGATGGTCAACAGGATCACAGAGACCGCCGCCGTAGATGAACAGGCCTTACGTAAGAGCCGCATGTAATCCAGGCTTTAGACGGAGGCCCGCAGCTGCTCTGGAGTAATAATCCTCTTCATCACATTTAGGTTTTTCTCTTCATCATTTTACTTTTTTTAATTGGAGCTTTTTGCTATTTTTAAGGAAAGATCTTTTCTTCTGCAGCTCCTGCGGGCCACTGGAACAGCGGCATAAGGCCGTGACAGATCCACGCAACACTGAAGACCCCCCGGTGGTGGTGGTGGGGGGGGGGGGGGGGTAAATTCCGAAAGGAAATAATGCCTCAGGATACAGAAAATGACGCTACATGAATTTATGTGACGCTTGGAGCATCTAGTCTGATCTGGAGTCAGAAAAGGAGGAAAGTTCGGTTTGAAGCAGGAAGTTCTGAAGAACCCATGAAGGATGAGCGGAACCTGAGATGGAAAAGTCAGGAATGAGAGCTTCCCGCCCTGAAGGTGACCACATCTCAGATTAGGATTATTTCTGACCTGCAGGTGTTTCGGTCTCCGGTTCTACAGAACTCTGGTGGTTCTGCAGACCAGAACTGATGTTTCCTCTGTCTGTGCTTGAACCATCGGTACCGGGATGACTCACTTGTTCTCCAGAATCCAGAGTCCTGGGTTTGGGTCAGATCCCGGGCGCAGAGATCCTTCCGGATGCGCGGCTCTGGAGCCAAAAGAGCGCGTGCGTCCAAAAGCGGCGGATCCGGCTTTGGACCGTCATTCTGGATCCTGGTGAGTCTTCCACGTCCACAGTCGCGGTCCTCCCCGACCGGAACCGGGACGGACTGCTGTCTCCATCCCTGCCGTCCCTCAGTGGCTTCATGTCTCATTTGTCCAGAATCATATATACGGTCTGAAAGTCCCGCCCCGCGTGGATCAGTGAGGTAACACCGTTCCCGCCCCCCGAGATCTTTTTATTATGCAAGACCAAAAATGCCATTATTTTAGGCGCCCAAAGCGGCTCTCACGCCCCCCAACAGACGCGTGCAGAAGTGCAGCAGCATTCCTCCAATTCCCTGTAACCCCTTCATGTCTAGGCAGGGAGCGCGCGCGCCATGAGCTGCATGACGTGCACGAAAAAACAGTTGATATTCAGATTTAAGATGCTGTGACAACATGCAGCAGAGAGAGACGAACATTTTATCATCTTGTATCCACAGTTCTCTTTGAGGAGTTTATTAAAATTATAGATGGAAACTTCTACATCTGCAGGACTCCAGGCTGCGGCTGCAGGACTCCAGGCTGCGTCTGCAGGACTCCAGGCTGCGGCTGCAGGACTCCAGGCTGCGGCTGCAGGACTCCAGGCTGCGGCTGCAGGACTCCAGGCTGCGGCTGCAGGACTCCAGGCTGCGGCTGCAGGACTCCAGGCTGCGTCTGCAGGACTCCAGGGTCCTTTTTTTGGGTTAATTTCATTTTAAGCAATTTTATAACGATATGTCGACTTGATTAACAACTTGCCTCCAGGTTGGAGTGTGGTGGATCATAGGAATAGAAATCAATTCATCCATAGGTCGATTAATCGTTATATCCCTTTCTATAGTGAAGTCAGTCGTGTCAAACTTCTGTCATTTTTCAGGTGTTAGTGTAACCAAACGCTTGGTTCTGGTTGAGAACTTCTGGACTCGTGCCTTAAACTGAGCCTGTGAAAACTGCCATGCTGCAGGTCTGAACCTCCAGTCATCTGGAGATTTCTGTCTCCACTGAATGTGACGCGTATGTGCTGCCCTCACGCAAGCGGGTTGAATACTATAAATCAGGGGTGTTAAACTCACTTTGGTTCGGGGGCCACATTCAACCCGTCTGATCTCAAGTGGGCCGGACCGGTACCATAAAAGCAACACAACAGCTTTGTTTTTGTTAATTCACTCATTTGGGAAAATGCCTCAACCAACCGGGTAGCCTAATCATTTACTATGACACATTCATTCACAGAGGCCAACGGATCTTAAATAACATGAAGTTAGCCTCCTTTCTCTCCTGAAACTTCACCTGGCATCACGATCAGGATTCAGATTCTGTGCAGAAACACATTTACTGTCATTCCAGTGAGCAAAACAATGAAATGTCCAGGAGTCTTTTCCTGGTTTCTGCCTGAATTTTCTGGCAACTCCTGCCTTCTTCCTGACCTTTGATGGGCGCCATCAGTGACCAGACTGACGTCATGTGACCAGACTGACGTCATGTGACCAGACTGACGTCATGTGACCAGACTGACGTCATGTGACCAGACTGACGTCATGTGACCAGACTGACGTCATGTGACCAGTTCACTCCAACATTACCCAGCACAGTAACTAGAGAGCTGACTATGTCATCAGCTGCTGCTGTCTGTGACGGTCTGTTGTACACCTCTGTGATGTCGGTGCTTTCATCAGTATTGACTGAACATGCAATAAATGACTGGATTCCTTCATTTGGCACCAAAGTCTCCTCAGAGATGTTGTATCTGCAGTTGTAATCCTTGACAGACTCATGTTGGCAAAGGTCAACTGCTGTTTGGGGCACAACCCTTCTGCAGCCTTCAGCATTTTTCCATCAGTTCACCTCTGAAATGGTTTGGATGTTTGCTCCAACTTGTCTGCAAACAGGTGTCTGTCACTGCTCCATCACTGACGTCATGCAGTTCTTTTTTAAACATCCTTATGAATTTTACTCTTCATGTGTGAGCCGGACCAAACCACCCGTTGGGCCGGATGCGGCCCGGGGGCCGTATGTTTGACACCCCTGCAGCATTCCACCCATTTTTTTTCCTGTTTCTCTTTCTTTGCTGTAGTATCTTCCGCCATTTTTGTGGCGCTTCACTCCTACAAATTTCCAGGTATTTCAACCATTCAACTATTCAAACGTTCAGCTCTTTCAGCTTTTTCCAGCTGTGACTTTTGCTCCTTCACATCCTTGAATTTTTCCAGATATCCCAGGATTTCTGCCTCCATTGAAGTACATGGGGAATCCTTGGTGCAGAAGCTCGCGGGTTCGATACCCGGCTCTGGCATTTCTCACAAAAGACTTTTTTCTTATTGTGCTATTTTCACTTTATTTATGGTCAACTTTGATCATTTCTTTATTAAATTTTTTTGAACCAATTATTACCCTTTAAGCTTAAATTTCATTCAGCAGTATAGCATTCAACCCTGCCTTTTCTAGAAATGCAACTCCTTCTAGTTTACACTTTCAGGCGCGCTCAGCGGCGACTGCGTGGACTCCGGGGCTAGATATCACTTTTGGCTTTAATTAGCCTTTAAAGTCTAGTATCATTCAAACGAAACGCGTCTTTGTCCCAAAAAAATTACCACAGGGTCTCCAGCAATGTAGGTAAAGTTTTAAAGTGGTTTGTGGATCATACTGCGCATGCCCGGCTGGCGCCCCCGGCCGCTTGTTAGTCGAGCTCGATCCTGGTCATTCTTGGTGGTGATATCCAATCAAACCACTGCCTTGCTACCAGGATTCGAACCTCTCCTCCAATTAGCTGTCCTCTTGTGTACGACATCTCGCCCAAGAGCAAGCAAGCATTACCCAATCAGGTGTCGCGATGGATCTCCGGGGCGATGAAAAAGGACTGACCAATGAGATGCAAGAAAGAGGAGCGCGTGAAGGAGGAAAAAAAAAAAAAAAAAAAAAAAAGAAGAGCGCTTTATTTGTATCTACAAACAACGCTAAAAGTGTCGGAGCTAGATTTGATCCAGTTTTCAACGTTGATCACGACTTTTCACAGTAAGTACGCAGTTGTCATTGTGAAATTTAATTTTAAATGTTTGTGCTATAGTAATAACACGTTTTTCAGGTGGTAATACCTGTCGTACTCCGATATAAAGGTTGTTTTCCTGTCATTTACAGTAGTCCTCCATTGTTGTTGTTCAACCAGCGGTGTTTTTCCACTAACCGTGTAGTAAAATAACAAGTAAATCATTTTTGATCGTATGAAAGCTAGGCTAACTGAAGTATATTTAACCGAACTTTTAGCATAGCAAGCAGCGGTGTTTTCCCCGTTTGTCATTTACTGCATTAAAACGTCAGTAGAGCATCAGCTAGCTCTAATAACGAATAATAACCGGACCTTTTCGTGTCGATTGCTGCGTCTTTGTGTTTGTTCTTCGCCTGTTGCCCGCATGTTTTAGCGAGTACTCACACATGCACACGAATACCTTTATTTATTCAAAGTTATTGTTGTTGTTTTTATTATTAAACATAATAAAAATGTATGAATGAATTAATGATTAATGAATGAGTCACACTGTCGTCCTCGAGCTTTGCAATGTGTTATTTTTCTTTTGTTGTGCTGAATGTTTAGAATAATAGTAATACATAATAATAATTAATAATAATTTAAATAAATAACAGTCTCCAAAAAACAAGCAATTGGTATTTATGAAATGAACACACACACAAAAATCAAATTAATGCAAGTATCCATCCAATCAAATAAAGCCGTATTAAAGCCTCCTGCAGCATTTTATTTTCTCATCTTGTGTTTCCACTGCTCAGTTTATGGTTTACAATCTGCTTTTCTCATTTGATTCATTCAGCTTTTAGGATGGAACCCAGATTCAGAAGACTGGCTAGTGGCATTCTGAATTTGTCAGACTCATCTGAAGCCCATTCATTTAAAAAGGCAAAAAAAGGAAAGCCATGGATGAAGCCCTTGTCCCCGGAAGCAGTCTTGGAAAAGGCAACAAAGAACCTGCTGGATCATCAGGGAGATCTTTCCAACAGAAAGCATCTTCTTGGCTTCTTTGAGATCCAGTTTGGTATTTTCCAGGGCCAGACATTCAAATGGCTGCTGGAAAATGCTTTAGGTTATGCTGCCTACCTTGTTGCTGCTATGAAGAGAGATCCAACAGGGGGTAGTAAAGACACCAAGGATCATGCCAGCAACAAACACAGTTTCAGAGAATACATGGAAATGTTTCCATCTGCCAAAACTGCTGTGGCGATGAAAGAGGAGCAGTGGTCTCGAGAGAAGACACAGCCTAGTTTGTCCAGCCAGCCGGGACCATCGATGGCATCCTCTTCTTCTCAGTCTCCATCAACGTCTAATCCTTCTGCTGCAAGACCTCCCAGTTCACCATCACACCCCAAAACTCCTCAGCCCATCTCCACCTTGTCTCTCTCTTCACTATTAGTGGGTAATTTGGCTAAGGACAAAAACATTGAGAAAGCTGTAAAAAGGCTGGCGTCCCCATTTAAAGTCAGACCTTGTAAGAAAACAATTCTCTTTTTTTCCAAACCCTGAGTTACATTTATTCTTATTGGCAGTGGATGTTAATGCTGTGTTGTTGTTGTTTTTCAGCTTTGATACATGCACGGCCGCATTCCACATCCACAACTTTAAACAAGCCAGCTGGATCCCTTTCTTCCTCACCTGCGCTTGTAGGATCCCCCTTCACCCTCGAAGCCTCCCCCTCCTCCTCCTCCTCCTCCTCCCTCCCAGTAGCAGGACCCTCTTCCCCACACCCAACTGTGGAAACCTCCATCAATCCTCCACAGACACCACCAGCCTTGGGCCCTAAAGCCAGTGAGCAGTTCTCCACCGCTGCTCATCCAAAAACTCCCACCACATTTCCACCCGTGTCGAGTGAAGTGGACGACAGCACGCTTCTGGCAGAAGCACTCAGATGGGACAAATCTCACTCAGCAAGTATGTACATTTTATATAGAATTTTTATGTCTTTACTCAAGCATGCATTTAAAGAAAGAACACACACACACCACTGACACACACACACACATATATATATATATATATATTTAAACAAAACCCTTTTGCATTTGCTCTTACTGAAAGAGTTTTAAGGTTTAAGTGTCCCCTGAAATTTTAAACTTTATCCATGCACAAATTCTATTAATAGACTTTTTTTACCTTCTTTTTTTCCTCTCAGCACAAAGAGTGTGTCTTCCAGCCGGCTGGCTTCACACACTCCCTGAGGTGGACCAGAGATGGATGTCCAAAGCTCTTTTCAAATGGACAGCGCAAGGACATCCTGAACTGGACTTCAGCAAGGTGGACAGACTGTGGTGGTATCCTCCACAATTCCCCTTGCGCGTCACCAATGTCCCTCAGCCCGAAGACTATTTTGGCAGCCCCCTCTTTCTTTGGATGCCCCGAAAACTCTGGCAAGTCAAGCTGACATGTCCACATTCAGATTGCCACAAAGGGCTTCTGACCTCAGCCGGTCTGCATCAGAAGATCAGACAAGTTATTTCTGTGGACACAACGTACTTTGTGGCATCTGAGTATTTAGTTTGCAAAATATGCAAAAGAAAGGTCATCAGCTGGAGCCATGCCATCGTCTCCCAGCTGGATGTGGGTCACAGGATGCAGTTTCCCTGCATCCTCACATCCAAGCTTGCCTGTGACCTGAGGGTGGTCACTTTGATGCGCCAGAGAGGTTTGGGGAACAGCAGCAGCCAGATTAGGAGGAAGCTGCTGGAGAGTCATTCAGAAACGTGGCTGAAGAAGACTGTCCAGTACCTGACGGACTGCAAACAAGTCAAAGGGGCTGTTAAAAAGGGTCTGATAAGACCAGTCACATTTTCACCTCCCCCTCCAATGCCTATTGTTCCAAAGCACAGGTGGCTGATGCAGGTCTACGCCCAAGATGTTCTCCAGAGGCTGACTGAGGTCAAGGCCTCAGTAACATCAACTTATGGACGCATCTTGAAGCTGGACTCCACCAAGAAAGTGGCTCGGAAACTGGCTGGAAAGGGCTTTGGAACAGCGACCTGGGCAACAAATGTTGGCAATGAGCACGGCCAAATAATCACATCTGTGCTCACTGCCAGCGAAGGTTTTGGCCTGGGGCCGATGATCGAAGGACTAATAGGGAGATATGCAGTGGCTGGGGTACCTCCCCCTGAAGTGCTTTACGTGGACAGAGGCTGCGGAAACACTCTACTTCGACGAATGTTCCAGAAGTGGAAAGATCTTAAGATCCGCCTGGACATATGGCACTTCATGAGAAGGTTTTCGGTGGGCTGCACCACAGATTCCCACCAGCTATATGCTTCCTTCATGAGGCGCCTCAGCCATTGTCTCTTTATGTGGGATGAGGAAGATCTGACAGCCCTGAAGCTAGCCAAACGCTCCGAACTTTCTGCCAGGCTCCAAAATCCGTCAGAAGCTGATGTGATGAGGTCCATTAGCCGCAGTGAGTTAGCCCTGCACTGCAGGAGAACGACACGTGGCTCTCAGGAGACTCTGGCTCTCATCAAAAGCCTCATCCAAGCTTTTGACGGGGACAAAGGTCGCGACACTCTGGGGGTCCCACTGATCAACTCGGCACGCATGGCTAACATTTTAGCTGCCCAGGCAAAACACGTGGCCTGCATCCAGGATCCCCCAGGCATCCAACTCTACACCAGGACGGGGACAATCCTGAAAGGAGGACATCGTTTGCCCACATACCGCTGTGCCAGAGGTTCAACATCCCTTGAATCTTTTCATCTTCATCTGAATAGATTCATCCCTGGTAAGTTGTTAGTTAATCTTTCCTTAAAACACAAAAATCCTAAAATAGTGTAAATATTGAAAGCCATATTTATGCATGGAAACGTGTGTTGTTATTTTTTTTTTTTTGCATGGATATTACAGGCACCCTGGCAAGCGATGTCTTCTTCCAGGCCTACCTGTTAGATGGGCTGGCCAGGTGGAATGAAGACCGCGCTGTAGCAGCCACAACTGACAAACAGCAGCCATGCTCCTACAACCATCTCCTGCGGCATGCTGTTAACAGTTTATCTGAGGAGGTCCTTGGCGAGGAAATTGTTCCTTATACTGGGCCAAGGAAATACACAGGTATGCATACTTTTTTTGAAAAGAACTTCAAAACCTTTTTTCTTCTTCTAATGAGTGCTTTGCCTTTTACAGGTGAACTTCTGGGGGTGGAGTACCTTTACCAGCAAACTGGTAAAGTACTCCAAGATTACCAACAGGCTGTTGAAGAGTCGGAGACGACTGACATGGAGATTGAGGACAGCTTCAATGAACCCGAAGAGTTTGAAGACTTCACTGTGGCCACTTTGGAGCCAGTGAGAACCTTCTCAGTCTCTTCAACGTCATCCTTGGCACCCACCAGCAGTCTGTCAGCTCCAGACCCTCAGCCTGGCCCCTCTTGGTCTCCTCCTCCTCCTCCTGAGGGTCCTTCAACGAGTGCGACACACTCAGCGCCTGGACCTACACCACCATCTCCCTCTTCATCAGCGCCTGGACCTACACCACCATCTCCCTCTTCATCACCTTCCGCCACCACCTCTGTTCCCCCTTGTGTTTTATCCCCCGCTGAACAGAGCAGTGAGTTTAGTTAAACTTTTCTATTGAAAAAGTAAAAAGTAAAGATGTATGTTTTTTATTTATTTATTTTGTTTTCCAAATGGGAAAAGGGTCTAGGAGAGCTTTAATTATAAGGATGTATCATGTTACTGTTTATTAAGGGATTTGCTTTTTTCTTTTCCAGCCTCCAAAACAGATCTGGCAGCAACCCCTGAACAGTTGGACTCTTCATGTGACGTAAGACTAAGTTATTTTCAAAAGCATAAATGTCATTTTTCTTTCAATTTGATTCACTAACTGTTGTTCTTGTTTTCTAGGATTCTGTCGGCCCTGACAACGTGGAGGGTTATGGGGCCGTGCAGGAGCTGGCTGATTTCTTGGTCGGCCTCCGGCACAATAACCTTGTGGTGACTGCAGAGGAGTCAAACCAGATCATTTCCCTGTGGCAGTCATTGGGGGATTATGATAAACAAAAAACGGTTTACTCCCAGCGTCACCAAGCTCACCTGAAGCAGGGAAGATTTAGAGCAACCAAAAAAATTGTAGCCCCCGGCGTCGAAAGCACAAAAAGGTGAGTAGACAAAAAACACACAAGAGCTGAGCCACCAAAAGAAGTGAAAGAAAACAAAATGATTGGCTTTAAAATAATACTTTAAATCATATATCCTTGTTTTTTTGTCCTTGCTTTTCCCCCTCTTTTTTCATGTAGGTGTTTTATCGGGGCTCACAGTCCTGCCCAGTGGCCAGACTGCAACCGAGTGACAGAAGCCATCTTTGTGAGACTCTGTGCCTTGTACCCAAACGCCGTCCGATGCGAAGGGAAGAAGGTTTCTCGGTTCACAATGGTGGTGCGGATGTACAGGACGATTAGAGAGTGCATCGTCTCAAATGCGCGAATTATGAGTGAGACCACCATCCAGCTCCCAGAAGTAAATGCTGCTACAGTCACACAATGGTAAGTAAATTAGAATGATTTTAATATATGACATTTTCAGGCTTTATGAATACATTTTCAACAACATCAAACAGAAAAAGATAAGAAGCTGTATCCTATAGAATGCATAGAGGAAAATCAAAACAGTTTAATCGAAAAATAGGATCAAACAATAGTAGTGGGGCCTTTTTCATTTGTCTTGCATCTTATAAACACAAAGGCAGCTGGGGCTGTTACCCTGTTTTGATTCTATTGTTGAACCTTTTTGTTTTGCACGCATTTGCAGGTACAGCAGGCGGTGCCGGGCTCAAGAAAAACTCATTTTGAACCAGGGCATCCCACAACCTGCTGCTTCCATGGCAGCAACAGAAAAACTACCATCTCCACTCCAGAAAGGACCACCTATACAGGTGGGGACCTCAGCTCAGCCGCACATTTTTGTGCTTCCGCCCAACACTGCTGGGGAGGCAAAACTTAAGCCAAAGCCACAGCTGCAGGCACTAGCACCCCAGCTGAGTTCTACACCCTTCATCATCCCATCAGGATCCACCTCACAGGTTTTGGTTCCTCCCGTTTTAAACGTCCCCTTCAGTTTTGTCATGCCTCCTCCTGCCGTGCCGATCATACTTGCTGTGCCGCCATCACCTCAGCCTGTTTCCAACACGCCATACACGACACAACAATACCGAAAGCGGAAAATGGAAGCAGAAAAAATGGGTATTGTGAAAAGGAAATACATAAAAAAAACAGAAACCATAACGTGCAGCAAATGCGGTGGAAACAGACAGCCACCATCCCACCGTCAGTACTTTGGGAACTGGTTCTGTGAAACAACTGAAACTCAGTCATTTGACATTTGGAGGGCTGAGCTACAGAAGCGTGGATATGGGAAAAAAAGAGGAAATGATCCACCACCACCACCACCAGCACCACCACCACCACCACTTTAAACAAAAAGCAGTCCTTGCACAGAAAAAAATTGCACATCCAAAGTATCTATTGTTTTATATTGGTTTATATTTTTTTAAACATTGTAATGATGACACCATCTTTTATATATATTTTTTTATAATATTTTGTTGGTGTTTTCTGTAAGAATTATTGTGTTTTTTAAGCTTTAAGTTGTCTTTCTTGTTTGAATGTACCACCACCAGCACCACCACAAAAAGCAGTCCTTGCACAGAAAAACTTGCACATCCAAAGCACCTATTGTTTTATATTGGTTTATTTTTGTGCTTTTCTATATAGATTTTGTTTTTTTGTAAAGTTAAACATTGTAATGATGATACCATCTTTTATATATTTTTTCTATAATATTTTGTTGGTGTTTTCTGTAAGAATTATTGTGCTTTTCAAGCTTTTAGGTTTTTTTTGTCGTTTAAATTTGCTATTTCAATATTTAAGTATTTGATCAAAATATAATAATTGAATTTGTGGATAGAAACTGTCATATGGATGCCATTTACGGACATCTTTGCATTAAAGAACTTTTACATGAGCACTTGAGTATTTTAATTTGTGTTCATCTCTTAAATAGTTAGATTTCAGAAGATTGTCAAAACATTACATCTGTTGTTGTTTTTACACAAATAATTATGTTGTTATGCCGCTGTAGTACATTAATTAGACTATTCATTTTGTTTCAAGTTTCAAAGTAAACTTTATTGTCAATCTCTATAATGTTTTCACATACATTGAAATTTTCTCTTCAAACTAAAGGAATCTAACTTCAAATTACAGAATGAAATCGAATAAGACCAACAAATAAGGTGACTATACATATAAAAAAAATAAAGTGACTGTAAAAATGAGACGAAAAAAATATCTTAACTTTCATATAGTTTATATTTCCATTATAAACAAATATCATGGGCTAAGAGGCCTGGCAAACTTGGCAGAAGAGGTTAAGAAAGCCACGAGGCCAAAAAAAAAAGAAATTCGAACGCGCCCGGTGCGGGGCTCGAACCCGCGGCCTCTGTATGCGTTCCTTCAAATTGTGAAAACTTTATGTAGACTGATGGGCGCCGTCCTTAGCTCAGTCGGTAGAGCATGAGACTCTTAATCTCAGGGTCGTGGGTTCGAGCCCCATGTTGGGCGCTACTTTGTTTTGTCTCTCTCAGTGGTAGTCTCTTTGTTGGGTAAATATTAGGTCCGAACTGAAGGCATATTTTTAGCTTACAGAATTTAAAGCGAATATTAAAACGATGACAGCAGGATACGTCCATTTCGTTGAATAGTTGCAGACATTTCGGTCTCACTCCTGCAGGCGCTGCGATTCACACAGAAACCAAACTTTGGTCATTTGTAGACGAGCCCTATACGACAAACGTACTTGTTTATTAAAAACACAAAAACAAATGTTTGTAGTAGTGTAGGTACACCAGAGAATACGTGTCTTCTTCACTGCCACAATAAACATCAATAGAATATTAGTTATGATAAATGTGGCATCATGTTTCAAAGCATGATGACCGTCAGCATCTGAACTCTGACCCGATCAGGCATTTTTTATCTGATCAAAACTTGCTGAAAAACAGAAAACAGCACGAAGATCAAAATCAAATATAGAAATGATAGAAGCAAATCTTTTGAATCATGTGGACTGGAAAAGCAGACGGACATAAATCTGCAGTTTCTTGGGGAGTTTAGGTGATTTAGTGGTTTGGGGATCAGAGCAAAGACACCTCCGCATTTTCAGGGGTGAAAAATCTTCTGCTTGTTCATTAAAGAATTGATATCCTCCGTTTTATTAGCATGTGAGCTCCAACACAAAGAAAGTCTCTCAAAATTCTGCTTTTTCAAATCAGTAAGTTCCTTTTGGTGTCTGTTGAATTCAAATATGCATGCAGCTACATGATGGTGATGATGATGATGCTGTGTTCCCATTTGAAAATAAACGGTGGGTTGTAAAACTGCTGGAAAAACATCCCATAATTTTTTTACTAATCGTTTTAGGTTAAGTCATTTGTCTCGTGCCAATAAACGAGTAAATGAGCTCATCCAGATATGCAAAATGTTCTCTGCTGCTGCCACCGTGTGGTAAGTTGATGCATTGCATGATCTCACATGATCGGCTCCCCCTGCTGGTCAGCCGGGGTACAGTCAGGACAAATTCTGCACTTTTTTTCTTCTTCTTATGAACAGCAACTGATAATATTGTCAAGTACGACGGAGTATTAGGGCCACCCAAAAAAAAAAAAAAAAGTTAAATTACGAGTTTTTATCTCGTAGATTTAGGAGATAAAAAGTCGTAAATTTAGGAGATAAAAAGTCGTAAATTTACGAGTTTTTATCTCCTAAATTTACGAGTTTTTATCTCCTAAATTTACGAGTTTTTATCTCCTAAATTTACGAGATAAAAAGTCGTAGATTAAGGAGAAAACACCGAAGTTGTCCGTTTATCGGAGCCTAGCTTGAAGAAAATACGTGGAGCCTTTTGTGAAGCTTTATTTCCGGATTATATGTTTAAAAAACAGATTCTGAACCTTTAGATGAATTAAAATCAGATTTTTGTCAGTGGAACCGTCTGTCCGGGGTTCAGTGTCAGTAAAGCGGAGTTTAATGCGTAAAATAAGGAGCTCAGAGACACGTTTGGGTGCAGAGGACCGCTGCAGACTTTATTCTCCTTTTCATTCACACCCTGAAGTTCATCTGTCAACTGACGTCATGAACGTGTCATCCGAACACCAATGCGGAAGTAAACAGTTTTACATACGCCCCCTCCTGCAGATGAAATGTCCCGTTTCAGCGTAAAACAATAAAGAGGAATGAAAATAGTCTTTTATATTATCATTAGAACGTTGAAAAGAGATTTGAGAGATTTGTCTTTGGTGGAGGAAGTAAGGATTGACGTGGACAGCTGCAGGAATACCGACGATGGCTTCATCGGGCTGCAGAGATCCCGCACCACCCATCAATAAATTCCAGACATTTGGAACGTTATCAATGAACATTCATCTCGCCTGCTTAACAAAGTTTAGTCGGACTGCTCTGCTGCTGCGCGGCGTTCACCTGCTGCTCTGAACGCTCACTTCCACTTTTATCATAAATTTACGACTTAAAATCTTGTAAATTTACGAGTTTTTATCTCCTAAATTTACGAGTTTTTATCTCCTAAATTTACGAGTTTTTATCTCCTAAATTTACGAGTTTTTATCTCCTAAATTTACGACTTTTTATCTCCTAAATTTACGACTTTTTATCTCCTAAATTTACGAGATAAAAAGTCGTAATTTAACTTTTTTTTTTTTTTTTTTGGTGGCCCTAATACTCCGTCGTAGTCAAGCCTTTGATGCCATCAAGAAAAAAAAGACGAAAAACTCCAAACACCAAGACTTTACTTCCTGTTTTAGTTTGAGCGCTAAAAGTTAGTATTTTGAAAAGACGTATGGTTGGATGCATTGTGTCAGCGCTCGTGGAGAATCTGTTTACCAGCAGTAACGGTGGATTTATGCTGCTGTTGATCACATGTTCCAGTCTCAGAAAGTCTCTGCAGGAGCATCTTTAGAAACATGGAAGCTCAGGACTCGTCCTCCTTTAGCTGCTGCAGTCAGTAGAACCTGAATGTAGGTTTCAACATCCAAACTGAAACACCAACATGCTACAAATTCACCGTTCTATTCATTAGTTCTGAGGAGGTTTCATGAGTTTACCATTCGGTTTACTAACCTGTTTTATAGAGTGAAGGAAATAAATGATAAACTGTACGACTCAGTCATTAATGCACAATGACAGCACTGTGGGGCATTTGCATCCTCTCTTTGGTTTGTGTAACTAAACCCAACAAACAGACACTTTCTCTTGTGGCTTTGCTGTCGGCATCCTCCATCCAGATGAAGAGTAAACAACTATTTACAAAACTCTTCAGAGGAAAGAGGTTTCTGGTAGAAAGGGGAACAAATCTGCTGAAATCTCCAGGTTCTGGAACGGGCAGAAACAGAACCTGTTCCAGTATTTGTCTGGACTGCCTGAAGTCCAAAGCCAGCTGCTTCCTGCAGATGTCCTGCTGATTGCAGCTCCTGGTTTGCATATCAACAACATCACATCATGACACGCACTTAGGAGTTTGGGAAACAAGCAAACCAAACATCACCAGCAGCTGCAGGGAGGTCCGGTTCTCCGGTGGGGAACATGGAAATATGAGAGGTTTCCACCAAGCTCTGAAAACGGTTTCTGTTTCATCAGGAAGCATCTGAAACGTTTGACGGATTCAGTTCTGACACCAGAAAGACGTTTAGATTTGGGATGAGGAGCGAGTTTGTTCTCAGATCTGAGGACGGAGCAGGTTCTGTCTGCATAAAGCCTCTGCAGCTGTTCTCTGTGGAACCGACCGTCTCTGCAGATGAACCCGGAGAACAGGAGGAATGATGGAAATCTGAAGAGGAGACGTTCTTCTGATCAGCTTCAGCAAAGCTGTGTTTAAAAAACAAACGTTACAAATAGATTCAATGAGAAGCTACTGCAGACAATAAGCAGAAGAATCCAACCAGCAACCCAACAACGGCAGAACTTCCACCACACTTCAGGGGTTTGAACCAACGTGGAGAAACCAGTGTGCTCAGACCCAGGCGAGGCGTTTGGGACCTGTTCTGATCCCGACCTTCAGAACCCGGATCTCTGTGGAAGAACCGGGCCGAGAGTGTCAGCAGGAAGAACGACTGAAATCCCCCGGAGAGGAACCGAGAGACTGTAGGCTGCTGTGACACGGAAGTGGATGAAGGTCTGACAGCGAGGCAAACGCTGCTGCTGCTGCTGCTGCTGTTTCTGCTGCTGCTGCTGTAACTGTTTCTGCTGCTGCTGCTGCTGTTTCTGCTGTAACTGTTTCTGCTGCTGCTGCTTATTGCTGCTGCTGTTGCTGCTGCTGCTTCCTCTGCTGCTGCTGTTACTTATTGCTGCTGCTGCTTATTGCTGCTGCTGCTGTTTCTGCTTATTGCTGCTGCTGTTTCTGCTGCTGCTGCTACTTATTGCTGCTGCTGTTTCTGTTGCTGCTGCTACTTATTGCTGCTGCTGTTTCTGCTGCTGCTACTTATTGCTGCTGCTGCTGTTTCTGCTGTAACTGTTTCTGCTGCTGCTGCTGCTGCTGTTTCTGTTGCTGCTGCTACTTATTGCTGCTGCTGTTTCTGCTGCTGCTACTTATTGCTGCTGCTGCTGTTTCTGCTGCTGCTGCTGCTGCTGTTTCTGTTGCTGCTGCTGTAACTGTTTCTGCTGCTGCTGCTGCTGTTTCTGCTGTAACTGTTTCTGCTGCTGCTGCTACTTATTGCTGCTGCTGTTGCTGCTGCTGCTTCCTCTGCTGCTGCTGTTACTTATTGCTGCTGCTGCTTCCTCTGCTGCTGCTGCTGTTTCTGTTGCTGCTACTGCTTATTGCTGCTGCTGCTGCTGTTTCTGCTGCTGCTGCTGTTTCTGTTGCTGCTGCTGCTGTTTCTGCTGCTGCTGCTGCTGCTGTTTCTGTTGCTGCTGCTACTTATTGCTGCTGCTGCTTCCTCTGCTGCTGCTGCTGTTTCTGCTGCTGCTGCTGTTTCTGTTGCTGCTGCTGCTTCCTCTGCTGCTGCTGCTGTTTCTGTTGCTGCTGCTACTTATTGCTGCTGCTGCTTCCTCTGCTGCTGCTGCTGTTTCTGTTGCTGCTACTGCTTATTGCTGCTGCTGCTGCTGCTTCCTCTGCTGCTGCTGCTGTTTCTGTTGCTGCTGCTACTTATTGCTGCTGCTGCTTCCTCTGCTGCTGCTGCTGTTTCTGTTGCTGCTGCTACTTATTGCTGCTGCTGCTTCCTCTGCTGCTGCTGCTGTTTCTGTTGCTGCTACTGCTTATTGCTGCTGCTGCTGCTGCTTCCTCTGCTGCTGCTGCTTCCTCTGCTGCTGCTGCTGTTTCTGTTGCTGCTACTGCTTATTGCTGCTGCTGCTGCTGCTTCCTCTGCTGCTGCTGCTTCCTCTGCTGCTGCTGCTGTTTCTGTTGCTGCTGCTACTTATTGCTGCTGCTGCTGCTGCTGTTTCTGTTGCTGCTGCTGCTGTTACTGTTTCTGCTGTTGCTGCTGCTGCTGTTACTGTTTCTGCTGCTGCTGCTGCTGTTTCTGCTGCTGCTGCTGCTGCTTCCTCTGCTGCTGCTGTTACTTATTGCTGCTGCTGCTTATTGCTGCTGCTGCTGTTTCTGCTGCTGCTGCTACTTATTGCTGCTGCTGTTTCTGTTGCTGCTGCTACTTATTGCTGCTGCTGTTTCTGCTGCTGCTACTTATTGCTGCTGCTGCTGCTGTTTCTGCTGCTGCTGCTGTTTCTGTTGCTGCTGCTGCAGGTGTTTTTGTGAAGAGCTGGTAGTTGTTGGACAAGCAGAGGACACGTCTCAGAGGACAAACACAAACTGACTGACTCCAGAACTGTGGTTCTGGAGACTCTTACACCCCAGGAAGTATTGGAGACGTTCTTAGGTTTTCTGAATCCTAGAACCTCACTGCAGCGTGTGAGGCGGGGGGGTGGGGGGGCACTAAGTGATTTCACCTGCACACCAGCTGCTTCATCAGCAGAGGGCTGAGAGAACACTTCCCCTCACTGCCAGAGTGGAGAATCAGTCGGAGGTTGGGTTCCTGTGCACTTTGGAGCCGCCTCATCCCGTCTCCATGACTGGCCACATCCCACCGGAGGCCATAGTCGCCCCATGACTGACGGCCGTCCGCCGCCAGCGGCGTGTGGCGTTGGGTGCGGCCCACAGGCATCAGGACTTTAGGCAGAATGTGCACCTCAGCTGCAGAGGTGGTATCCATTATTCATGGTGTTTTCAGGTGTCTGTGTTTCTCTAGTTTATTTGTTTTCATGACTTTTGTATTAAAGACTTTTACATTTTCCTAAAATGCTTGTCTCGGTTTCCCATGTGGGAGAGTCTGACTTTAGTTTTCTGGAAGAACTTGGCACCAACTGGGGAAACCATAATGCCTCGTGTGGTTGAGGCTCAGTGTGAGGGTCCGTCTGACCCTTGTGCTGTCTTGTGGGGTCCAGCTGACCCCACCCTAGCACTGATGTGGTGGATAAAGGTGGAGAGGATTTCATGTAATCCATGGACACCAGTGAAGATCACAAATCATTGAAGAACAAAGGTTCAGAGCTCTGTCTAGTGGGTCTAGATGACCCCACTCGTTAACGTAGGCATGTTAACAAGTGGGGTCATCTGGACCCCACAAGACAGCACAGGGGCTAAAGAACACGCCAGGACTCCATCCGTGTGTGGCATTCAAGACATGAGGATTATTACATTTCCAGTCAGTCAGAAACGACGTCCGTCCTCTTTAGGGTGAGCGTGTTCGTTCACCCAGCTGTAGGTTTTTGAATCCTGATCCCCACAGCTGGTTACAACATCCCCAAATTTTGGTTTGTCTCTGTTGCCTAGCAACGTGTGTTTTTGTTGTCATTCTCATCCGTTTCTGCTTCCGTAAAAGCCTTTGACCTGTTTGACGGGGGCCTTTGTTCGTGACCTCACGGATCTCCAACGTTGAGGGACAGTTGATGCGAGATGTGAGGAATCATGGGAACCATGTGACACAATCTGCTTTTTTAAGTTCTACTTCCTGTTTATTTGGGTTCGTGATGGGTTTTTTTCTCTTTCTTTTCTAAATCAATTGTTTTATTTAACTATTCGTGGGCCTGCATGTGAGCTTTCCATATGCAAAGCGGGTGATGGTGAAGGAACAGAACCCGCGCATCTGCACAGGAGGACGGTTCCACGGGCTTCAGGGCAACCGTCCTCCGCCGGCTCTAGTTCGCCCTCCGGGGACCTCAGATTCTACCTGCCGGCCGTTCGGCGCTCAGAGGACCGACGCGCGTTAAGAAAGCGGCAGAAACAAATCAGCTAGCGGGCTTTCTGGCCGCACGCCGCGGGGCTCCACTGACTTTTCCCCGCATGCAAAAACATGCAAAAGGTAAATACCGAGGCGGAGGGATACAAACACCAGTACAGAACATGGCCGTCACCTCCGTCATGTCCTCTCCCCACACCGCCCCCCCTTCAGACTCTCTGCTCTGTGATTGGTCCAGCCATTCAGCGCCAGTTTCCTATTGGATTAGGGACGTGTCAATCACAGGATGAACGTCACTGACGTCGATCGTAAACTGGGAAAGCTGTGTCGCCTGGGTGGACAGTATAGTTACATCAACATAAGTGGAATAAAATGCCGCGGATTTGTGTCAATAAAGACGCCGCTTCAGCGATTTTATTTCCCGCCTTTTGATTGAGTGGCTCGTTTGTGGAGTGAGCGGCGGCGGGTCCAGTTTCCGTGTTTCTCAGGAAAATATCGGTAAGTCAGATACATTTCCTTCCTGCGTCTCTGTCCTCTCACGGGCGCAGAGCCGCTTTATTATCCATGTATAACAAAGTCATGAACAACATTTGACAGTTTAGTATCGCGGAGGCTCGATTTTGGCGGTGAAAGCAGACGCTGGGTGTGTGTTCGGATGAGTTTCCCGCTCGCCTCGCCGGGTTACAGTCGGACGGTAATGGCTGTCGGTCGGACCCGTAGCTGTGAAGGCCTGCTGCGTTCAGTCACGCGGGCTGCCGCCTCGACGCCGTGAAGCGGCCACACGTCCGCGTCTCCGGGACGTTCGTTAGCTGTGACGGGGACTCGCGGCGTGTCGGCTGCCTCCGACATGTCCGGCGGGACCGCGACGGTGCCTGTCCGCCGTCAGAGGGCCCGCCGCCCGCCGCGGAAGGATGCGGCCGGATTCCGCCGCGCGGCTCTAGCCTCGCGCGACCTCCGCATAAACATAGCAGATCATCTGTCAGCCGCCGCGGTTAGCTTGATGACAGGAGCCGTCGGTCCGCCTCCTGCTGCTCCTGGGGGTTCTCCTGAGGAGACCCGGAGGAACCAGCGTCTCCTCCGCCTGTAGTTCGTGGACGGAAAGTGTTGCAGAAGACGGCGGAGGCCCGGCGGAGGAATGACTGCGGTAACGACCCCTGCCCGGCCCCATTTAAACGACGGCACTGTAATCGCGGTTTGCGGGAGGCTGCGGGGACTCGCGCCCCGGCGGCAGAGACGCCAGCCTGACGCGGCGGTCCGCGGCTCTGCAGACGGATTCATGTCATCATCTGGATCTGCAGACCCCGATAGCATCCGAGCAGCTGCGGTTCCTGCACTAAACTCCCGCTTGTTGGAGCAAAACCTGCCTTTCTTCCCTTTAAAATCAGGTGACTCCCCAGGTCACCCAAAACCTTAACATCAAAGTTAAAATGGGACAGCTTTGTTGCGTTTTTAAATAGCGTTCCTCATGTTCTGCAAAGGTTCTGCAGAGGATTAGGTCCAAATGAAGCAGAGCATCCCGCCCCCATCCTCCCCTGATCCAAAGCTCCTTTCATGACGATGATGCCGTTTCTAAACCAAATCTAAGAGTCTGTGGGTTTCTGGACATAGTTTCTGCAGAGCGGCAGGAGTTCAGTAGAAATTCACCTTGGAGCTGTGGGCGGGACTGTTGGCACGGGCAACCCCGCCCCCACTTCCCATCAGCCATCTGTTTACACACTGGTGAGCTATCCCTCCGTCCTGGATCCAGACTGGAAAACCAAGACGTTCATGGATGTGTGTCTGCAGGTGGATGATGAGATCAGAGCAGAGCAGGAAGCTCATGGCTGCTGCTGTAGGTCTGACGTCACATCTACAGCTTTCCTCACCTGAACCTCAACCATTTAAATACACAAATACTCACCAATGTACTTTATCCATGGAGAGAAAACGCTGCAAGAAGAGGTTAAAACACCAGAAACACAGAAGAGGAAGGCTTTGCTGGTCCAGTTATCGTTGCAGCAGCTGAAGACGTCAAAGCCGAAGAATTTCCTTTAATTTCTTTAAAATGTACACAAAAGATTTGGGCAAGTTTTCATTTCCTGTTAGCCCGGATGTCTAGAACCAGAATCACTGCTGGTTCCAGATCAGAGTGCGGACCGCCTGCTTTGACCCGTTCTCACCTCCGGTTCTGGAGGATCTACTCTGTCTGCATCTGATTCTTTTCTGTCAAGCAGTTTCAAAAAACAAGAGAAAAAGAAGATAATAACATTGAAATATATGCTTATATCAATATGTATCTATAAATAATATATATATATTTAAGATATCAATTCATAAACTGATATAAATAAATGATCACTATCAGTAATAGTATCTTTCAAAAAATGCAGTGATTATGCAGAAATGATTTTCAACGTGTCTTTGACGACCCTGGAAGCGTGTTGTGTTCATCAGAGTCACGGGGTCGTCACGTGACCCAACAACCCGATCCTCGTCTGACAGCCGGACATGAGTCATGACAGCTGTTCAGAAGCCCAGTTTAGGTCTTCTCCTGGAACTCGTGTTTACAGAACCGGACCGTTTATGTCAGAGTTGAAGAACATTGAGTGGTTCTGTGTCAGAATTTGGTTCAATTTCCAATTCCATACAAATGTTTAATTTCAAAACTAACTTTATGAGAATCAGTTTTGACCTAACAGGGGATTTTATTTAAACAACAGTGTGGCTTTTACTGTTGAAATGATAAAATATGAAATCGGATCAAACTTAAAAATCTGCTGAACGTCACCAAAATAGATAAAGAATTCACTTTAGTGGCCTCTCACTCTTATGAATAATGATTAAAGGCTTCCCAAATGATGATTTATTTTAAGGTTGGGTCATTTACAGAGAAACAAGTAAAATTATGAGTCATGTGATCGTTTCAAATGTCCTCCAATCACTAAAATTCTGCTGTGACTGTGGAATAAACGGCATCATTTTCCTTAAAACCGTCAGACTGAACAGTTTGGTAAACCAACCCAAGTTCATGTCAGTAGGAGACATTCCCATGAGGTCGCTCAGTTTCCTCTGACTAGTTCCCAAACATGTCTGTACTGGATGGTAATTGTGGGGGAGGAAGTATTTGGAATGGAAGCCATGATGTAGTACGCCACCTAGTGGCTGCACTCACTTTAATTTGAGTGTCTCCAGACTGTGCTGAGTCTGCGCTCATGGAAAGCCGCCATAAGTTCTGGATCCACACATCTTTGGCTGCAGTTTGGCAGCGATGACGTTTTACCGTTGACTGACTGTATCAGAGGACTGGAGTGAGCCAGTGTGATGTCATCGATGATAATGGTTTACTTCAGGCTTAGACCAAATGAAGTCGATTTAGTTGCCATTTTCTTTTGCAATATGGAGGCCGCCACGTTGGAGCCAGACGTTGTCAGTAAGCAGTGATTGATTGGCTCAAGCCAGTCTGGGCCAATGTTTCTATGGCAACCACTTTGGCCAATTAGGAATGAGCTTGTTGGAAAGCCACACCCCTACCACTTGAAGGCTGGCTACAGGAAATCTGTCAAACGTTTTGAACGTTGGACGTGGGCCTAGCAGGCTCCACCTACTTTCATTTAGGCATGTGATTGGTCAGTTTATAACATGAATAACTTGAACTACAGAAAGCATATGAAAAAAGAGAATTATTAAGAAGATGTTAAAAAATGATATCAGATCCAAGACGGTTCTTCAACCAATAGAATGACTGAGGAACAGCTGTTTATTTCTCTATTGAAGTCTGAGGGATTTTGGCTTCTTGGAGCCACTTCCTGTTTGGAACGCCAAGAGGGAGGAGTCACAGTCCAATTCTAATATACACCCATTAGTTTTAACATTTAGTTGTTGGTGGCACTGGCGTTTTCCTGATAACAAAAACTGAATTTGCAGTGAAGATCGGCATGACGTCAATCAAAGCTTTATGTCCTTAAACGTTTGGGCTTCCAGAGTCCACGTTAACAATGAGGAGCACAGTTAGTTCAGGATCTGGAAAAGTCCCTGTCCACCCCAGGACAGAACCTCATGTCAGCGGTTCTTCTCACCTCCCCAAACCCCAGTCTTCAGGATGGACGAGTAAACCCGGTTTTCTTCCTCCCGGGTTCCATGAACGCTGCATTCTGCCAAACCTCATTACTGTGTCCGCTCAGGCTAGCTCTGAACTGAGCCATCGCACCCGTAAGGGGGAGAGGAGGGAGGGACGTGTCAATGACAGTAATGAGGGGAGCCATGGGGGGGCAGAGAGGAGCCTTTTAGCGGACCCCCCCCCCCAATCAAACATCATTTTGTGGACCAACAGAAGTTCCCATCGCACCGTTAAATCCAGTTTTATGCTGCAGGTTCTTTAACGGCATCATCACAAACTGATCTGATGTCGTCATGTCTGGGAGAAACTCTCCCTCAAACACATGATGTAGGCTACACGACCCCCCCCCCCCCCCCCCATTCAGCACAGCCAAAGGGAAGTCTGAGGTGGGATGGGGGCGTTGACCTTAGTTTGGTCCATCCATGACTATAGTGCGGACCAATCTAATGTTTGAAGCCCTGTTTGGTCCGTTCCTACCTGCCAATCAAAAAAAGGCGGGTCCTAATGTGCATAAGTGGAAAAAATGAAACAACAGATCCGCCTCTAATGGCTGTTCTGTTTTATTTACTGAAGTGAAGTTTCAGCGCTGAGTGGAATCGTGACTATTTGAACTGATCTGCCTTTGATTGCTTATGGGTTTGTTTTTTTATCATAAATAAATAGAACAGCAGAATAGCAGATTATTTCCTTGATTTTACATAATGAATTAGTGAAGCAGAAGTGTTAGAAATAACGGACATCAGCAGCTTAAATCTTTGATGAGCGGCTGATCCCCTCATCTGAAGCGTTTTTCTGTGGGTGCAGCTCTAAATGTCTGATTCCGACTCATCCGGGTCAGGTTGGTGTGGATCTCAGCTGTTCACGCAGCAGCTGAAGCTTTACGTCCTGCTGGACGCTTGCAGTCAGACTTTCTCCAGCTCTTACTGTCGTCTGAGGTCATGCGGTCTGAGTTTGTCCGGTAAATCTGAGCTGCACCTGATGACGCTGGAGCAGATCCAATAATGTTCATTTCTTCTCAGTGAGGTAGAAATGGGTATCATGGTAGTAAACCCAAATATTCAACATTAAAGGAAGAAGTCCGGTTGTGTTCAGGCCTTCATGTCATTGAGTTTGATTTGATTTGATTTGATTTGAGTTTGCGTTGGGTTGGGGTTTAGTGGATCCTGCTCCTTCCTCCAAACCTGGAGTGGGGGTTCGGCGGGGAACATTGGTGGATGGGGGGGCTTGAGTCAGTGTGTTTGAATGAGTTCTAGGTGAATGGAGGAGAAACGTGATGTTGGAGTGGATGGTTTGCCAGTCAAATGTTTCTGCAGACGTCATGGTTCGGTTTGCATGCATAGCAATGAGCTGGAGATAAAGAGCCGTGTTCTCTGATTTCTGTAGAGGAACACTGACGGCCTGCTTGTTCTGCCCGAGTTTAAACGCTTTAACGGGAAGTTAGACAGCAAGCCTCAATGTGGGCGGAGCCGACCAATCAAAAGGCTTCCCTTAAACCCAGAGACCGGGGTGGGCTAATCGAAATAGTGCTGTTTGTGTTTTTATGTTACAGTTCCTATTACTCTTTCAAATTAAAAGCTTGATTGAGTAAGTTTAGATTCAATGATTAATTGTCAAAATATTTTGAAATTTAAACACGTAAGCAGCCAATAAGAAAGACGCTATTTTGGTGTTTTAGAAAAAAGCAGTAAAGAACTGGAGTGCTGAGGTTAGCAGGTCATCTGTGGGTTTCTCTCCTCTGTTAACTGTTGCAATGCAATACTTTGAACTGTAGTATTTGTAGCGGTAGCTGCTAAATGTAGTAGTAACTGTATTTGCTGCTCTTCTGCTGTGTTTTCAGGGTGAGAGTGCAAAAGCTGGAAGTGGTGAAGGCAGCGGGTTGTGGTTTACATTTCACCCAGAGAGTCTGGCTCTGTTGTTTTCTTAATTTCATAAAGGTTTTTATCTGAACTTTTATGCTTTTACTTTCTAATTTTGTTGTTTTCACTGATTTAAATGGAATATATAAATGTGTTGTCTTGAAGGGAGGTCCTGAAGTCTGAACTTGAATTGGATCTTTTTTTCTCACTATGGTTTTTCTTTAATGCAATCAATCTTTATTTCCTTTATATTTAAAGTTATGTGCAACTAAAAACCAACTACTGTTTTTTTTTCTGTTCATTATTTAATAAACACATGTAACAACATTTTTTAACAAATCACTTCAAAAAGGTCTTTTAAGGTTCAGATTAGGTTCTGATTTAGCTTTGAATTAGGGTTTTTTCAAATAATAAGTTCATCCATTTGTCATTCACACTGGAAGAGCTGAAAATGTTGAAATGCATTGTGGGTCTGTCAGTCTGATCACCTGAGGTAGTGGGCGTGACTCACCTGTGTTTTGTGTTAACGGGGCTCCTCAGAGGGAGGCGTGTTTACGTCTGCAGGGTTTGTAAGGATCCTTTTCACTGGAGGCTGTTTGTTTCTGGTCAGGATGACGGATGTAAACAGACGCAGGTCAGACTCATTCAGGAAGCTGCAGTAAACATTCACGCCACGTGGACGCATCATTAAAACACACCTTCGCTTTCGCCTTCAGTGTCCACTTGAGATCCAATCATTTACTCCGTATGCTCACAAACATGAAGCTCACTCCAGTTACAGTCAACTATTCCAACAGCAACAAACACTTTAACTAACCTGTTTGTCTGCAGGCATCCAGGATTCAATGTCTCTAAACTGAAGTATTAAAAACCCAATTCAATTAAAAATCCTGTTTTAGTGTTTCTAACAGGCTCTTGATGCAGTTTTCTTTTTTTTCTTTTTTTTACTTGTCCTGTCCAAAAATGTGAACATGAACAAACATAACATAAAATGTCAACATGAACACAATACAGATTTTGTTCACACACGCACACTTATGCCTTCAGACCAACTGGTGTGAAATATTTCATTCATTCACACAAACTATCAGTGTAAAGGTGAGCTAACACCTGTGCTCAGGTGAGTGTTTATGTTCTTCTAAATGGATGATGGAATGTGAAAAGAAGGAGGGAGAGTGTCCAGCCATCCCCACACCAAGACCCCCGCCGCAGCAGCAGCGACAGCCAGAACACCCGCACGGCAGCAGATAGAGAACAACCGCCCCCCAGAGCCAGAGCCAGCCACCCACCTGGCCCACGGTGGGTCCAAGAAGGAGAAAAGGGGGCCCACAAGGGGTGTTGTAAACTTGGCCCGACCAGACACGGCCACCGTTGGAAATTTGGCGAGGTCCAGCACTTAGGGGCAAGGACCAGAACCCACCCCACCCCACCGGGACCCAAACCCCTCCAGCTCAGGTGTAATGTGATCCCCAGCCCCCGGTCTTGCCAGAAAGCTCAGGGATCCCCCTCCCTGTGTGGAGAGAGGACTGCCGGGCCCAGGAAGCCAGCACCCAGGGGACACGGCCCCCGTGGTCAAGGGGTACCCCCTACCAGGGATGGGGTAGGGGACAGATGGACCAAGGTCCCGACTTCCTTGTGAAATGCGTGTGTGTTTGTGAGGGTGTGTGTGTGCATGTGTGTGTGTTTATGTTGGAGTGTATCTTGTTGCATTTTTCTGATGATGGCGGACATTTAGACTATTAACATTAAAGCTGCATTTCTGAGTATTTCTTTATTAAAATGGTTGTGAATCGGGATCAGATGACAAAATGCAGTTTGAAAGAGATCGTATTTGTGACATAGAAAACACGCTGGGCGGAGCCACAAGCTCCATTCCGCAGACAAATAGATCCGTGAGCGTCTTTGTTTTCCTCCTCTGAGCTGGAACCTTGACGGCGGGATAGCTCTGACATCGCTCGCCATTTATGCTGCGCCGCTAACGTTAGCGTTATGTGTAAGCAGATGGATGATGGGAAGTGGTGGCAGACTCCTGCTGCTCTGCAGAAACTATGTCCTAGAAAATGACACAGGTTTTTGTTTAAAAAACGACATCATCATTAATAGAAGACTCTGGGAACACTTTAAAAACAGAGCAGAAGATGTTCAGAGCAGGGCTTTAGCGTCACAGTGAAATCTTTTCCTTTCAGCTTTTCAGGGGTTGTCACAGCGAATCAGCTTCCTCCATCTAACCTAGGTTAATACAGTCATGAAAAAATGTATCAATAAAGGTGATAGCTTTGGCACTAATGCTTCAGCCTGACGTCTCCTCAGTTTTATGTTTGACTCGGTTCCTCCCGTCTCTGTGTTCTGTAGGACGGACGTTCCCACCGCAGCAGCTGCTGGAAAATTGGTCTCAAGTCCCTTTTGAATAAGCGATGAACTAAGGACAGCCGCTGCCTGGGCTCCACCTGTGCTGCACCTGTGCTCCACCTGTGCTCCACCTGTCTTCACTGCTGCCAAGCGGTCTCACCTGGAGAGAGAAATGTGTCTGACAGTGAACCCTCAGATGCTCGACTGTGCCTGAGATTCTCCTGCATCTCCATTCTCATCTTCATCAAGGACCTCTTCACCTGACCCACATCAACATTTGTTTTAGCAACTGCAAAGCATCATGGGTAGAAAAAAGATCCAGATCCAAAGGATCACGGATGAAAGGAACAAGCAGGTGAGTCAGAATGAAGCATCAAACCGTGTTTTCTTAGGTAACAAACTCAATTCTGCTTTGTTTTGTCGTCTGGCTTTACTGTCTTCTTCTCTAGCTGAGAATAAACTACAATTCCCAGAGCCCCGCCCCTTCACATTTCATCATTGAAAAATCCCATCAATCTGTAGAAACCATGCTTAAATGCTATTTTTTTCTGTCACAAACATGGGAGTTTTGTTGTTTTGTGTCTCAGGTAACGTTTACTAAACGGAAGTTTGGGTTGATGAAGAAAGCCTACGAGCTGAGCGTGCTGTGTGACTGCGAGATCGCGCTGATCATCTTCAACCACGCCAACAAGCTGTTCCAGTACGCCAGCACCGACATGGACAAGGTGCTGCTGAAATACACAGAGTACAACGAGCCGCACGAGAGCCGGACCAACGCTGACATCATCGAGGTGAGTGCAGAGCTTCACCTGAGCTTCACCTGAGCTTCACCTGAGATTCACCTGAGAATTATCTGAGCTTCACCTGAGCTTCACCTGAGCTTTACCTGAGCTTAAGATGGGTCAAGTTTCAATGAGATTTTCTCCAAAGCAAATGTACAAAACCAAACCTTATAAAACCATGAGTTCCTCCCAGGTGGATCTGTCTGTCAGAGAACATCAATTCTTTCTTTATTCATTCTTTAGTTTTCTGTTGTTTCCTCAGTAAAGCAGATATTTTGTAATACTACAGCTTCTGCAGTTCTACAGGATACAGTCCGCTGACTCTTGAGCTTGAATATGTTCTCTGTATTGTTAGAAGTTCCTCCAGAAGCGTCACTAACTTCTGCTCTTCCCACAGACTTTGAGAAAGAAAGGCTTTAACGGCTGCGACAGTCCAGAACCGGACGGAGAAGACTCTATCGACCAAAGTCCGCTCAATGACGACAAGTTCCGCAAGACCACAGAAGACCTGGACGTTCTCTTCAAGCGCTATGGAGTAAATGGCTTCACCGACACACGACTGTAGCTTAGATGTGGCTGTGTGGAATCAGAGCGTGACCTCCATGTGTTTTTATTTATTTATGTTGAGGAAAAGAAATGCAGAGGACCAGAATACTCTGAGTTATATAGGAAGTTTTACATTACTTTGATGCTGACTTTAATGCAAAATAAATTAGATTTTTTACAGAAGCATAGTATTGTTATTGTTTTTAATGTTTGTCTGTATTTTAAGCTATAGCACTGCATCTATAGAAGTCAATAGTTATGAGTTTTTGCAAAAAGTTAGTAAAGTACAACATTTATGTCGGTCAACAAAGCAGTTTCTACTCTTTTGTTTATTTAGCTAAAAGTCGAGTTGCTCATTTAAAGCTAACAGGCTAACATAGAGTCTGATGCTTTTATCTTCACTGATCTAACAGCTACAGATTCTTCTAAACTGATCAAACTCTGAAAGTACGCAACGATAAATGTGGTTAAAACGTCTCGTCTCTCCGCAGCAGTCAGCAGCTCCGCCCCAAACCTTCTCCATGCCAGGTGCAGTCCAGGCGACCAATCAGAGCCCGCTGCAATTCAGTAACCCTGGCAACGCGCTGGTAACTACCTCCTACGTCACATCATCATCGCTCACGGAAACCCATCTCCTGTCGCCACAGCAGCCTGCGCTGCAGAGAAATACGGTCTCTCCTGGGTTACCACAGCGACCAGCCAGTGCAGGTGAGCAGGACATTCAGCCAAGTCCAGGTGTGAGCGGAACCACCAGAAACCCAGTCTGAGGAACGTTGCTCTGTTGATAGGTGCTCTTCTAGGAGGTGATCTAAACAATTCAAATGGAGGATGTCCAAGTCCAGTCCGTAAGTGCTTTGATTCTCTAAGATTCACATTTTATTACAGCTGAAGATCCAACATCTGCTGACATGATTAGAAGTTCTTCTGGATCAGCTGATCCGATGTCTCACACCTTTAAAGTCAAATCAATAAATAAATGTGCAATAAAGTCTAGAAAAGGATGTCAGCATGTTTTTAAATGGTTTCAGCTGCCTTGGTGTGACCTCCCCCTCTTTGAGTTCTTGGTTCTCTGAGCAGAGGAACCACGAGGAAGGAACCCGTGGAGTCTTTTCTGCCTTCACCTGATTGATTTCCTTTCACCTCTCCCCAGCTAATGGATACACCAGTGCCAGGGCCTCCCCAGGTCTCCTCACCGTTTCCAACGGCAACAGTCTGGGAAAAGTAGTCCCGGCCAAGTCACCACCGCCACCGCCCAGCCCCCAGATGGTCAACAATCGCAAGCCAGACCTCCGAGTCATCACCTCGCAGGGCGGGAAGAGCCTGATGCAGATGGTGAGGAGCAGCCCAGCCAACATCTTCATCCTTTTAGTAGAGGCTCTTTATGCAGATCAGTAGTTCAGGTTCATGAGAGGAACGAGCTGAAACAAGAGGAAGAAACGTTCTTCAGGAAACAATGTTGCTCTTCAGACAGAAGTATCAAACCTGGAAAAACAGCGACAATTGTTTTGTTTGGATTAAAGCTTTTAGATGAAACTCCTCAGGGGTCTCAGGATAATAAAGGTTCAAGGTTCAGCATCAGCACAGGGGAGAAACAGCTCTTACAGTTCAGACAAATTAGGCATTTTGTGTTACAAGCTCCAAATTTGCTTTAAGGAAAGTCCACGGCAGCCATTTTTAAAGATGGCTACCATACAGAGAACAGTTACAAACACATTTGAATTCTATTTGCTATAGTCTTAACACTATGAGCTGTTCGTGGACAAAATACAGTATTTTGACTTGAGGGGTACCCACAGAGTACTATTATATTTATACTATATATACAGCCTAAATACTGCATTGTCCACACTGCACTGTCAGTAAATTTTCTATTTTCAAAATAGTCGTATATAAGACGCACCAAACAATAAGAGCATGAAGCGAGACAAAAGAGTCAGAGATGGTCAGACTTTATTATGGTAATTCTATATAGTTTGTGACACAATACGCAGTGTTTGTCGTGTTAGTCGTGTTGGCCGTGCTTGTTGCGTTAGCCATGTTAGCCATGTTAGCCGTGTTTGTTTTGTTAGCCATGTTAGTCGTGTTTGTTGTGTTAGCCATGTTAGTCGTGTTTGTTGTGTTAGCCATGTTAGTCGTGTTTGTTGTGTTAGCCATGTTAGTCGTGTTTGTTGTGTTTGTCTTTTTTGCTGTGTTTAACGTGTTGCCATGTTAGTCGTGTTGTGTTAGCTATGTTAGCCATGTTTGTTGTGTTTGTTGTGTTAGCCATGTTAGTCATGTTTGTTACGTTTGTTGTGTTAGCCATGTTAGCCGTGTTTGTTGTGTTAGCCATGTTAGTCGTGTTTGTTTTGTTAGCCATGTTAGTCGTGTTTGTTGTGTTAGCCATGTTAGTCGTGTTTGTTGTGTTAGCCATGTTAGTCGTGTTTGTTGTGTTAGCCATGTTAGTCGTGTTTGTTGTGTTAGCCATGTTAGTCGTGTTTGTTGTGTTTGTCTTTTTTGCTGTGTTTAACGTGTTGCCATGTTAGTCGTGTTGTGTTAGCTATGTTAGCCATGTTTGTTGTGTTTGTTGTGTTAGCCATGTTAGTCATGTTTGTTACGTTTGTTGTGTTAGCCATGTTAGCCGTGTTTGTTGTGTTAGCCGTGTTAGCTGTGTTTGTTGTGTTAGCCATGCTAGCCGTGTTAGCCGTGTATGTTGTGTTAGCTGTGTTTGTTGTGTTAGCCATGCTAGCCGTGTTAGCCGTGTTTGTTGTGTTAGCCGTGTTAGCCGTGTTAGTCGTGTTTGTTGTGTTAGCCGTGTTAGCCGTGTTTGTTGTGTTAGCCGTGTCAGCCGTGTTTGTTGTGTTAGCCATGTTAGCCGTGTTTGTTGTGTTTGTTGTGTAAGCCATGTTAGCCATATTAGTCTTGTTTGTCGTGTTAGCCATGTTAGTCGTGTTTGTCGTTTTAGCTGTGTTTCACGTGTTGCCATGTTAGTCGTGTTTGTTGTGTTAGCCATGTTAGTCGTGTTTGTCGTTTTAGCTGTGTTTCACGTGTTGCCATGTTAGTCGTGTTTGTTGTGTTAGCCATGTTAGCCGTGTTTGTTGTGTTTGTCGTTTTAGCTGTGTTTCACGTGTTGCCATGTTAGTCATGTTTGTTGTGTTAGCCATGTTAGCCATGTTTGTTGTGTTTGTTGTGTTAGCCGTGTTTGTTGTGTTAGCCGTGTTAGCCGTGTTTGTTGTGTTAGCCATGTTAGCCGTGTTTGTTGTGTTTGTCGTTTTAGCTGTGTTTCACGTGTTGCCATGTTAGTCGTGTTTGTTGTGTTAGCCATGTTAGTCGTGTTTGTCGTTTTAGCTGTGTTTCACGTGTTGCCATGTTAGTCGTGTTTGTTGTGTTAGCCATGTTAGTCATGTTTGTTGTGTTAGCCATGTTAGCCATGTTTGTTGTGTTCGTTGTGTAAGCCATGTTAGCCATGTTAGTCGTGTTTGTTGTGTTAGCCATGTTAGTCGCGTTTGTCGTTTTAGCTGTGTTTCACGTGTTGCCATGTTAGTCATGTTTGTTACGTTTGTTGTGTTAGCCATGTTAGCCGTGTTAGCTGTGTTTGTTGTGTGAGCCATGCTAGCCGTGTTAGCCGTGTTAGCCGTGTTTGTTGTGTTAGCCGTGTTTGTTGTGTTAGCCGTGTTTGTTGTGTTAGCCGTGTTAGCCGTGTTTGTTGTGTTAGCCGTGTTTGTTGTGTTAGCCGTGTTAGCCGTGTTTGTTGTGTTAGCCGTGTTAGCCGTGTTTGTTGTGTTAGCCGTGTTAGCCGTGTTTGTTGTGTTAGTCGTGTTTGTTGTGTTAGCCATGTAAGCCGTGTTTGTTGAATCGCTTCAACAGAATCGCTTTGATATCATTAAACACAACCAGAATGAATCCATAAAGAAGACGCTCCAGGTTTACACGCACAAAAAAAGCAGAATTTTAGAATCCTGGATTTCTGGAAACAGAAACAAATTTGGTGCTTGTACCACAAAATGACCAAATTGTTCCATTATTGGGTAAAGGATGGAAATACTAGTGAACAGGCTGCTCTCATTGGCTCATGGAGGTCACATGACCGCTCACACGTTCAGATGAGTTTGAAGCCGTCCGTATGGACGTCCTGTTGTTCCTGTGAAGTAAACAGCAACAAAGGCAGGTTTGTTGTGGTTGATGTCACTTCTCTGTTACGATCTTTGCAGACAGAGGATGAGCTGGAGTTGGTAAATGAGGTGATTTGTTCCCACCAGTCTCTGGCATGAGTCCATGGAATCAACCGTCCACACGCTGTAGCATGAGAGAGAACGGCGTTTGACCTTCCGTCTGCGCCTCCTCCTAACTGCATGGGCTCACAGTTGTGTTTATTCCAACCTTTATCAGTCATTTCCAACAAAGAGTGTTCCGTCCGCCACGCGCTAGCAGAACCTTCTGGAAGTTCTGGGAAGGTCCATTTCCTTCATCGTAGCGTGTGGTGCCTCCCTCAGCATGGGTGTCCTCCTCTCACCTCCCATCGTGGTGCAGAGCTCTGCAGAGCATGTTTCCCTCCACTGACACGCGTGTCCTCCATCCACCGGAAAAGGCGCTTCTTTAGGACCAACCGGAATCACATTAAAGGCATTCTCCCGTTTAATGGAGTTTCTTCAGGCAAAGTGCTTTTAGAAACAGAACACTAAACATGGATTCTTTGTTCTTTATGAAAAATGGTTCATTTTAAAGAACCACTTTTTAGGAAGAGTACTAAACTAGATAAATAGGATTATTTTAAGAGCTGCTACCTTCATGAAATCATGAAACGTGAAGTGCAGGAAGGAGGGATGCGGTCAGGAAAAACATCTCATTTGAATTTCAGATTAATTCACTGAGGAAGGATCAAGGCCTCGTCTTCCTCCCCGTTTCACGCCTCTCAAAGGTTGACAGGCAAGATTCTCATTTTCCTGACGATGGTGATTAATTTTCATCCCTTTCACCTCGCCGACCTCCTCACTTCTCCTCACAGGCAGTTAATTGAATCTGGCCAATCCTCTTTGGCGACGGCTTCTCCTCGCTGTTAAAGCGCCGCTGTTTGCCGTTCCCTCTGAAAACGCCGTTTTCAGCTTCTCATCACCGTAACAGCGTATATAATGAAATGAGACTATTTTAGGAACGTAAACCTGTACATTTTACTGCAGAGGGACGTCAGTAGGTCTATTATTTTCTGTCACTATGGATCCAAATATGTGATGATCCGGTTCCTGTTTCCTTTTTATCATCAGGTTAAAGTTTTCAGAAAACCGGCTTTGAAATGAACGTCAAACAGACGAGGATCACATCAAAAACGTGTTTTCTGCTTTCAAAAAATACAAGAAATGAAACAAAAGTCTTTCATTCAAATACATTTCAGTTTAAAAAATGTCATTTTGTCCACATAATACTCCATTACAAACTAGAATCCATTCACTTTACAGGTCTGCTTTAACAGTTTACATTCCAGTCTGAGACATAAAATGTTCACTGAAATACATTTAGAACTCGCACCACTGTTTGTTTGGTTTCCCCGCTACATGACATTTACATGTTGACATTTCTAAGTTAGAGTTTAAGACTAGAAGCACAAAAACCTTCAGAGACTCCAAAATGTTCCAAACTGCAGGAAAACACATCAGCTCATCATGTTTTGCAGACATTCTTGTCACGTCAGAAACTCAGCCCGATTGCCTTTGATGTAATTCTCCCACGCGTGTTCCATCCAAACGAGAACCCTGTTGTGATGCATGACGGCGTCCTGAGATCCACTCGGCGTGAACGTCACGGCGAAGCCATCGTCATTCCCAGCATGGAAGTCCTCTGAGCCTGGAAGACGCCGTCTGTTAACGTGCTGCCTTCCTCTCCGGCAGAACGCCCAGCGGCTGGCGGCGGGAGCGCAGGCGACCCAGACCCTCACCACGCCGGTGGTCTCCGTTGCCACGCCGAGCCTCCTGGCACAGGGGCTGCCCTTCTCCGCCATGCCCACGGCGTACAACACGGGTAAGGAAAGCGCCGCCGCGAGCGGAAAACCTTCACGTTCCATCATGAAAACAAAACTGAATGGTTTTTTTCTGCCTTTTAGAGTACCAGCTGACCAGCGCCGACATCAGCGCGCTACACGCTCTGGCGTCTCCTGGCGGCTTGTTACCGACCAGCGTGTCCACATGGCAACAGCAGCAAGCCGTTTCCCAGCAGCCTCAGCAGCAGCAGCAGCAGCTCAACCTGGCGTCTCTGGGAAACCTGGTGTAAGTCTGTCTGCAGCTGCAGCATCTGCGTCTGCGCATCCGATCCATACCGTGACCTTGAATGCGAGCAGCTCCCACCCTCTTTCTATCCTCCAGCGTCTCTCCATGGCATCATAGCGCCAGCAGGAGCAGCTTTCTGTAGGATTAACACGGATTTAGCTGTTGGAGATCTGATTTATTAAACGTGCTTTCATGTCTCTAAAACATACATAGAAAGTTACAATAAACTCAGAGATTTTAGTCTAAGAAATGTCATTATTTCATGCAGGTTGTTTTACTGAAGCTGCAAAAAAAAGTTCCTTCATGTTTGTTTCAGTTTGATGATATTTACTGAAAATAATGACAAAAATTACAAATGTTCCCTTTAAAGTGGTTCTTATGAGTTCAGAGGGAATTTATTTGATAGGAAATATTAGTTGATTGGATGAAAAAAGTGCATCCGATGTTTTTCCATTTGCTCAGCAGCTTCTGTAAAGGCAGGAAGCCCCGCCCCTTACATTAAATCTTTATTGATAACTCCATATTCAGACATGTGAACACATGAGCCTTCAGAGTTCATAGAAGTGGATATGATGAGAAGCACTTTGTTCCAATAAACCAAACAAAAACACGTTTAAGACCAAATAGTTTAGACCAATAAGAGAAAGGGGGAGGGGCTAGTAGTTAGAAGGTTCTCTATAGTCTAATTGTTGCTGATCATTTCCTGTTACTCGCTTTTAGTTTTTCTGTGGAGACAGAACATGTTTGTATAAGCCCCGCCCCCTGAAAGGCCGGCGGCGTGGGCGGAGCTTGGGCTTCCGGGTCAGCAGCAGATCCTGAAGTGTGTCCTCTCCTCTCGTCCGCAGCATGTGGGGCGTGGACAAACAGAGCAGCGAGCTGTCTAGCCAGGTGTCCAGTCTGGCTGCCAACCTCAGGTGAACGGTCAGGGTGTCAGAGGTCACCGGGACGGGGGCCCGCTTCCCCCCCGGGGGGGGGGATCCGGCCCCCTTTGCAGCACACACACTCGGCATGAGCCACGAACACGCTCTTATTTTGAAATTCTGTCTGCTGAGGTGTTTTAACCAGAGAAGGACGGTGGCCCTGAAGGCCAAATCACATCAGCGCAAAAACATTTTAAAGATCACAACCACAAAAAATAAAAAGAATAAAAAAACATTTCAGGAATCAAATGTAAGAAAAAAAGAAGGAAACATTTCTGAAAAAATCTAAACCAGATACTGAAAAATGAAATAGGAAACCGGAAAAGGTGAGTATTATGGGATATCACTGATGGCCAAACTTCATCATTCTATCAGTGACATCCCATAATACCTGCCTTTTCTGGTTTCTTATTTCATATATTAACATTTATTTTGATTTCTAAAATGTCTTTTTTTAATGATTTTCTTTGCTCTTGTAATTGTGGATGTGATTTGGACTTCAGGGCCACCGTAGGAGGACGGTAATGACTGGCAGCAGCTTCCTGAGCCGCTCCTGCTCTGCTGCTTGAGTGACAGCTTCCATGTGGGGCGTTGAACCTGCACCTTTTCATGCATCAGCTGCTCTGACGTCTGTCTGCTGAGACGCAGACAGACGTCAGAGGAAGCCAGTGTGTTTGGCTCCGCCCCCTCCACGTTCTGCATGTTTGTGGATGAGAGCGTTCTTCTTCTTTGGTTCCGGCTCCAACCTGTTGTTTTCTCCCCACAGTGTTGGCTCGCCGTCCAACCTGCTGTTGGGTAGAGATGAGTGGTTGGGCCGGTACTGTACCTCACTTCCTGTTCCTGTGTGTCTGTGCGCTTTGGCTGCCCCCCCCCAAGCATGTCTGTCTGCAGTCAAACAGACGTAGTTGCGGGTTCTGCCGGGTCCTCTGTGGCCCGGGTTCTGTTGGGTCTTCATCGTGTCCCACTCGTCATGTCGTGCAGTTTCCGGTTCTGAGTGAAGCTGCTGTGGAAGCTCCTCCCTGTCAGTGCTCTGCTGTGTCCCGTCGGGTTTTGTCAGAACCGCCTCCGGGTTCTGCAGCTGTCTGACCTGTGTTTCCCCCCCCAGGCCGGTGACCCACATCCCTCAGGGCGCCATGCTCACCGTCAACACCAACTCCGGCGTGAGCATCAAGTCTGAGCCCGTCTCCCCCGGCCGGGACCGCAGCACGCCATGCACTCTTGCTCCGTCGTCCACCACGCCGTCCTCCACGTCGGGGGGGGCCATCATGACCGCTCCCCCCCAGTACCCCGGCTCCCTGCTGTGCCTGGAGCCCCCCACCGGCCGCTCGCCCGCCGACAGCGTGAGCAGCAACGCCAGCTCCTTTGACGGCAGCGACCGGGATGACGCGGGCGGCGGGGGCGGCAGAGCTGGGGGGGGCGGCGGGTCGGAGCTCCTCAGGGCGGCGGGCGAAGCGGAGCAGGACGGAGGAAACGTCAAGCGCATGAGACTGGACTCCTGGGTCACATAGAGGCCCCGCCCACACCCAGCTTCTCTTGAACTCCTGGAACACGCCCCTCACTCCTTCTCCACCCCAGCTGCCCCAACCCCCCCCACCACTACGTGACACTATTATCACCCCCACCCCCCACCCCTCAGCCGCTAAACACAGACTTTTCAGGGCTTTGCCAAAAAAACTTAAGGAAGTAGAGAGCGTCTGGCGTGGAGGCGGGCGTCTGGCGTGGAGGTGGGCGTCTGGCGTGGAGGCGGGCGTCTGACGTGGAGGTGGGCGTCGCCCCCCGCTGGATCCCACGGCGCTTCGGTTTGAGGACGGGAGATGTTTACCGCCTTGAAGAAACTCCTCTGTTCTGATTGGTCCTGCTGGTAGGAATGTTTTCCACTGCAGTCACATCAGGCCACGCCTACTTTCACTGTCCACATGCTTTCTGCCGCGGGTCGTGACCCGCGCCGTCACTCGCCTCCTCCCGCTCCTGCCCACCTCCTGTAATATCAGTGACGTCCATTTTCACCGGAGCTGCACTAACGGAGCGTCACGCCGACCGAGCTGGACAGACTCTGATGAGGCTCCGCCTCTGCAGCGCTGGAGTCCAGCATCCCCGCCGGGCGCCGTCTGCGGGGCGGCTGCTCCTCCTCCCGCCTCCTGAAGCATCAGAGCTTCTCGCCGGGAGGAGACGCCATTCTTTGTACCCACAGGAAGCTTTTGCTCTGAACTTTCTTTATCCGTTGATGTTTTGAAAATCGTCCAGAAGCAGAAACTCTGAGTTTGTATTCAGAAGCGTTGATGTCCTCTGCAGCTCCATCTCTTAAGCTCTTTCTGTGTTTCTCAAAGTGAGAGCACGGCGTTTTCTATATTTGTACGGCTTCCCGTTGGCGGGACGACCCCGTAGCTTTTGGGCGTGTGTACATATGAATCTAGTGGCGTAGGATTCGCTCGTCTCCCTACAAGCGAGCGGCGTGTCGATCTCAGTGGATCTGTTTGCATATTTGAGTGTGACTTTGACGTGTCGTGCTGCGGCGCAGGGGCGCCGCCGCCCTCGGTAGTGACGCCGGACCCTCTAGTTTCTATTCTCGTGTTGATGGTGTGCGCACGCGGCCTCCCTGGCGAGGCGCCCCGCTTGTGGGCTGGTCCTCTAGCCACAGGTGTTTTTAGGCCCACAATCATATGGAAGCTGTCGGCGGTGATGTAAAGTCCTTCTTCTTCTTCTTCTTCTTAACGCTCTCCTTTAGGACACTGCTGGTCACTTAGTGTAGTTATTTAGCCATGAAACTCACTTTAAGGTTTCACGCCGTCCACGGAGCAGACGGAGGCGCCGTCTCTAAAATAAGGTAGTCACGTGACGTGTTTAGGATTATTGTATCTTCTCATGAACCATTTGGAGTGTATGCCCCCCCTCCCCCTGAGTGGAAGCGGGTCGCCCTGACCCGGGCTTCCGCCATGCCCTGCAGCGCTGTGGGGCCGGCTGCTGCTGGGGAGGAACGTCCGCCCCCCCAGTGGGGGCGGGACGGCTTCTCCTGCCCTCAAAAGCGTCCCATCTTCAGGTTCTGGCCCCCTCCTGGCGGCAGCACATGTCCGGAACCCGCCGTTCCGCTGAACGGGTCGACTGGATGGAGGCAGAACCCAGCCAGTGTCATGGAGGACAAAGGACTGGCGTTGGAGGGCAGAGCGTCCGCAGAGACGCCGCCGTCCTCCGTTCATCCGCAGACAATCTGGCGAGCGGCGGGCGAGCCCCCGTTATCCGTGGTGTTTTTAGAGTCTCACTCTCTTTGGGTTGGTTTGTGCCGGTGACCGTTTCTTTGTCCATGATTATGCTGATATTGTTCTGGAGCTTTTTCCTGGATTTTGGTGCCGGACGGCCTCAGGCCCGGTTCCCTCTGAACGGCCTCAGGCCCGGTTCCCTCTGAACGGCCTCAGGCCCGGTTCCCTCAGAACTGGGTTCCTCCATCCGTTCTTGTGATGTTCGCAGATGCAATGAAGGAAACACCAGTTTATGCTGCAGTTTTGATTAAGACATAGAATATATTTATAAGCCTTCATGGAATTTGAAACACGCATGGACGCAGCCATGACCAGATCATCAGAAGCGCTCAGATTCATGTAGCATATGAAATACTAAAGATGAAATTTATAGCTAATATATTGTGTTGAGCTGGTCTGCTTTGGGTTTTATTGTAAAGAATTTCTTTTCTTTATGTTTTCGAGGATGATATACAGTTTGTGTATATTTTCATATTACAGTATGCACTGATATGTTATGAAATTCTATACCGCTTTTACAAAAAAGTGTTTGTTGTACCAAAGTATCCAAGTCCCTTGACTCCTCCTCCTTTTTGCGTATGTTTTACCGTATTTTATATATTAAATAGACAGATGGAGTGAAACGGTGACTTCCTGTCGTTTTGTGGTGACGGTCCGTGTTCTCTTGCCGTGGCGCGTTCTTGGGGGCGGAACCGTTCTCTTGGGCTCCGGCTCGGTTCCAACTTCGGTTTGAATTTTGTTTCCTGCAGACGGATAAAAGTTCAGGAAAATCCTTTTTTTTGTAAGCCAGTAGGGAAGAAACAAAGAAGAAAAGCTTTGAGCTGGCTTCTGCTAGATCAAACATCAGGCCTTACGGTGAAAACGCTGCCATGCCGCAGGACGAGGTCGCTCCGATTCGGGTGAATGTCCTCGTGACCTTTGCCCGTCCGTCTGCAGCAGATGAACTTCAGACCAGCTCAAACGTGGAATCTGTGTGCAGCAGAACTGCTGTCGGTTCCTGTCCGTTCTCTGAGTGTGGTGTGCCACAGGGCTCTGTGTTTGGGGCCTCACATTTCTGTTTCCATGTTTCAGCGTCACGGGGTTGCTGGAGCCTATCCCAGCTGCTGTTGGGGAAAGGTGGCTTCGCCCTGAACAGGTTACCAGGACACATCCACTCCTCTTCAGAGACGCCAAGGAAGCCGTGAAAATCCACCCCTGACCCAGGAGAACCTGCCCCCTCCACACAGGAAGGCCTTAGTGCTGGGATTTGAACCAGGACCCTGTGAGGTGCTAGCCACTACACCTCTGCTTTGCTCCGCCCCTAATCACAGTGAAGTTACTCTGTGAACGGGACCTCCTGCTCGTCGTCATACGACAGAAAACGCCACTTTATCTGCTCGCCTCGGTTGGGTTCTCTGACTCCGCCCCATCAAGGCGTTTCCTTCTTTCTTTCCTTTTTTCCTCAACGTTTCTGTTTTTTTGCAATCGGACTATGATTCTTCCGCCTCAGTCGCTTCAGAGAATGTCTTCATGGACGTTCATCAGGGATTCGTGCCGGCGACGCTCCACACTTCATTTGCTCAAAAGCACCACAGAGGAGTCGCTGGGGCGAAAACAGACCAGCCTTTATTAACAGGACAAAGAGGCATTCAGGAACCCCCCGTCAAGTGGGAAAAGTTGATTCTCATCAAATAAAAACAACTCAAAGTAAATATTTCAACGTTTGAAAGGAAAATCAAACAGGAAGTCCTCTGAGCTGAAGCTCCGTCACAGGAAGTCCCTGAGTCCAGGTTTCACGTCCAGGTCCAGGACTTTAGGCGGACCCCGGACCTCCTCCAGCGTTTCATGAGCTCAGAACCCATCAAAGGATGCTGGCAGGTCTGACAAACGCCGTCCTCTAAGGCGTGGCTAATCCAGCGCCGCGCTGCTCTCGCCGTCGCCACACAGCGTCTTACCAAATCAACCAGGACCAAAGGGTTGAGGGTTCAAAACCACAACCAGGTCTTCACTGCTGGCTCCTCCTTCAAAACCACCATCGCAGTCTGGGAGGGGGCGGCGTTGTGGGCACCGCCACGTCGAAAATGGCGTCCTGTCCGACAGACGAGCACATGTAGTAGAGGTTGGCGCCCATCATGACCACCATAGGGAGAAAGGAAAAGGCAAAGCCCAGCCCCCGGATGCTGCTGTCCAAAGCCAGGCAGAGCCAGTAGACCAGCCTGAGGAGACACCAGCACACCACTGAGGGAGGGGTCCATCCGGGACGGCACCGTCAGCCGTCCTCTGACGCCGCAGCCGCAGCCGCAGCCCTGGACTGAAGGAGCAGAGGAAAAATTCTTCTGTCTGAAACGGAATCTCCTGACCTTTGACCTCTGTCACAAACTCCAAAACCCACGAACCCCCCCTCCCACAATCACATCAGCGTATTGCTGACCTTTGACCTCAGGAAGAGGCCTGGATATCCCCAAAAATGACCTCAGACGGGACTTTTATTTTGTTAAATCCTGGACAACTTCCTGTTCTCAGACTGACGTCACATGACTTGCTGGATCACGCTAAACGCCGGCAGACCCAGAGTGGATCGGCTGTGGGTCCAGTGACGACGTTTCAGTGGATTTAACAGAACCTCATCAAAGGAGGAGTCCAAAGTTTGAGATTTTTCAAAATAAAAGTCTCTAAAGACGATCCGATCTGTGGATTTCAGGATCCATGAAGGTCAGGTCACTCCAGACAGAAGAACCGTTTCTCCTAACCTTCACCCGCGTCCAGAAACCCAAAGGTGGCGACCTTTACGTACCTGCCGAAGACAAATACGATGGTGAGCAGCGGCACCAGCTTCACCAGGTCCTGGCTGATGTACGTCGCCAAGACCGCCAGCTGCAGGAAGTAGAAGAGGAAGAGCGCCAGCGACTGGCTGACGTAGTGCTCGTGCACCTTCACCTCCCTGTCCACCTGACCGTTCAGGTACAGCGGCTTCAGGGCGCAGTGCCGCAGCCGGGCCACGCCCTGCACCAGCACGCCTGCAAGCAGCCCAAGGTCACGGTTAGTGCCCGCCCCCTCAGCCGCCGCCAACAAAGACGCCCGAGGCTCACCGAGGACGACGGGAACGACGGCGAAGAAAGCACAGCGGAGCGTGTAGATCACCCTCAGGGCGGGGCCACCCACCACGGGGGGGTCGAAGGGGAGCAGGGCGTAGCCCCCCCACACCAGCAGCGGGAACAGGAGTCCTCCGGCCAGAGTGGAGAAGAGGAGGCCCAACTTCTCCTGGTCCACGTGGTCACACAGGTCTGAGGAGGAGGAGACACCTTCATCACTCGGGTCCTCCAGCAGGAGAGCAGGGAGAAAGAGGAGAAATGGGGGAGAACAGGGAGAAAGAGGAGAACAGGGAGAAAGAGGAGAAATGGGGGAGAACAGGGAGAAAGAGGAGAACAGGGAGAAAGAGGAGAAATGGGGGAAAGAGGAGAGCAGGGAGAAAGAGGAGAACAGGGAGAAAGAGGAGAACAGGGAGAAAGAGGAGAGCAGGGAGAACCAGTAGATCTTTCTCCCAGACTATTGAGAAAATGTGAATCAGCATAAATAAACTTCATGACATGAGTCCATCAGGCATGTGGGCGTGGCCAACATGAAAACATGGTTCTGTTCTTCCTCTTTACTTTACTGAACTTTTCTCTCACTTTGTTCTGAGCAGAACTTTGTTTTTATAAGGTTATGAAGTGGACTCCATTAAGGGTTTCTGCAGGCTGACCTCTGACCTTTCTTTGTGATCACTGAAACACTAACGGCAGACATCTGCAGTTTCACGGAGAAACCACCGCTGCGGTTCTGCAGAACCGGATCAGAACCGTTAAACTCACAGAGCTTGTCGTCCTCGTCCCAGCGCTCTGACGGAAACGGTTCCTCCTGGTGGAGCTTGACAGGAACCTCCACCTCCTCCTCCAGAAAGGCCCGGACCTCCTCTGGGTTCTGGTTCTGATTCACGATGGTGATGTGAGGCGTGAACTCCATGGCGGGCTTCCCGCTCATGGAGTCGGCGTCTTCATCCTCCTCCTCATCGTCAGCCAGCCAGCAGTCTTCCTCCTTGGCCTCCTCGTCTCTCCACTTCTCCCCCTCCGGCATGCTCTCCCTCCACCTGGACCTGTCCGTCACCTCCACCCCCCCCTTCCTAGGACCTCCGCCCTCCTGCTCCAACAGGATCTTCCTGTTCAGGTGTCCTGACCACAGTAAGGTGCTGGACTCCTGCAGGGCAGAAGGAGACGTTCCTTCTTCTCCTTCCTCCTCCTCCTCCTCCTCCTCCTCCTCCTCAGAGGAGTCTTTGGTCTCCTCCTCCTGGCTGCTGCCGTCTTGCAGCTTTTTCCTTCCTGGGATTTGAGCTGCAGGCGAGCCGCTCTCCAAACCTCTGGATGGTTCCGTCATGTTTGGGTCAGAACCCTGCGGTTCCTCCTGCCGGTCCATGTGGAGCCGTTCAGCAGGAGCTCCTCCAGGTGTCAGGAGTCATGTCCCTGTGGAGGACAGGTGAGGTTAGGCCGCCATGGGGGGACGTGTGGGCCACACAAAACCTCCTGTGGTACTTCAGAAAGTGTTTTTGCAGAATCCCGTACGAACAGAACCGACCCAAAGTCCTTGTGGACACAGAGATCGTGATGCTGTCTTTTTAGAAATATGTTGTTCAAGACTAAATTTCATTTTCACAAAAGTAAATTTGCTAATAAAAACCCAGGATTCTTTGTACTGAAACTGCAGCAATAATTCAAATTAATTTCTGCTTGAAAGCATAGGAATGTTTATTTATATTATATTCTGCAATTGTTCAAGAAAACCAGACAAAGTCCTTTCTGCCTCTGAGCGCCGTCAATATGAGACAGAGACACCTGATTGGTTAGAGTCTGGACCAATCAGCAGCTGTTTGATGGCAGCTTGGTCTCCCTAACTCAAACTTGTGTCAGTAGGATCAAAGATGGGAAAAAAGCGAGATGAGACACAACGAATGCAAAAAAATGGAAGCAAAAAGAAAATTTGAACAAAAAAAACTTTTTGAAAGCTAAATAAATAAAATAAAACGTGTTTGAAAGAAAAAAAAAATTGAAGACAATTTTTTTTTTTTAGCAAATCTTTGATATTTTCCTTTGCAGCCTGGAGGTTTTGCGCTGCGTGGACGCACACGGATCCTCCACACCCACCCCGCGGGTTCCAAGGTTCATGCTTTATCTCCTATCGATCACAGAACAGATTCGGTTCTTTAGATCTGAACGAGTTTCTGTTCCGGAAGACAAAAAACTCGCTTTTACTGATTCTGGTTCTACAGAACCGGAAACTTCCGGAACACGGCGCGTCTCTGGGTTCCGCGCTGGAACTCGGGAGAACTTAGAACAGACGGTCCTCGCGGCCTGAGGTTCTACGTTCCTGCGTCACGCGGGGTTCGTGAACCGGTTCTGTGAGAGGAACCGAACCGGACAAAGAACCGCTGACGGTTCCGAACTACTCCCAGCCGAACTTCCGGGTTGACAGAAACTTTTTACAGAGTTTCGACTTCGCTTACCTGACAGGTGAGAGGACGCAGCGAAGTCTCGCTTTCCGTGTCAAAGATAAGAAAACACAGTGAGAGGTATCACTCCGCCTTCAAAATAAGAGAACAGACTGACCAACACTTGAAGAGGCTTCTAAATCAGTCACTATTCCTATTAAAATGATGTTTATTGGTCCTTTAGCTGCCTCTCACCTCCTCTAAGTTCACAAAAAACACAGAATCAGTCAATAAATGTAACTTTATGGAAGTTTTATTTAATCAAATAAACGTCTAAAATAAACACATTTGAGATCTTCCAAACATTTCTCCACTTTTAAAGAAAGTATTAAAAAAATATTTTAGGTCAAACACAAATCAAACAATATTTTACCGGATTTTATTGTTCTGTATTATTAAGAAATAAAACTCAATTAGGAGTTTATTTATGTCTGTAAACATTGGAGATATCAGAAGAAGCTTTGGACATGTTTTCAATCTTTATTATCTTCACTTCTCTTCTAATGTTACCAACACAGTCAATAACCGATAAGCCACTGACTCCAGATTATCACCTGATTTTATTACACAGAACAGAAACTTTGGATTTCCTATAGATTTAAAGCTGAATCAGTGGCATCCCAGAATATTCAGCTGTAGTTTGTTTCTAAGGGAACTACAAATCTACATTACTGCTGCTTAAACAAAGATTTGGATCACAAATCTAGAAGGAAAGCGCTGTGGGACAAACTAGAGAGAAACCTTTAAACAGGCCGGAGTGACTCATCTTCCTGAACACACGATCTTTGTGACTCAGTTGAATTACGATGATGTCAACAGGGCGAGGAGGCTGGCAGGTGTCCTCACCTGGTCTGACCACGCCCTTGAAAACATGTACCGGATTCTGTTCAAAGTAAAATGTTTGTTTATTTAAAAAAAAAAAACGGTTGAAGTTTCAAAATAAAAGCACAAACTGATTCACCAAAATGGAAAATAAGATCCACCATTTCTTTAAATGGAGCCAGATCTGTTCAAAGCTTCAGCTCCTCTACATCAAATCTACGACGCCGTTCTTCGTTTGTCAAACTCAAACATTCATGTCAGCAAAACACGGCCACACTTTACAAACAATGACAAACAGGAAGTTCTGAGGAGAAGCAGGAAATGACAGGACATGAAATTTAGACCTTTCACAATAAGACAAAAAAGAAATACAAGAGGAAGCTGATCCTCCAAACAGGAAGCTGCTCCTCCAAACAGGAAGCTGCTCCTCCAAACAGGAAGCTAAGGACGATCCCTCCATCATGAAGGTTACATCGGGACAGACACATACCTGTTTTTTTTTTTTTTTGGGGGGGGGGGGGGGGTGTCACTCATGATAAAGTTACACAATAAAATCATCTGAAGAATATTTGGCAAAAGCTGGTTTTCCAAATGTTCAAAGGACATTTCACGACTTTTTCAGCAGATTTCTGGTTTATGAATGAAAACATGGAAGATGATCGTCTGCGTTCTCCATCGATAAATCCTTCGGATCATTTATCGGATAATTTATCGGATCATTTATCGGATCATTTATCGGATCATTTATCGGATAAATCCGTTTCGGTTCACAGAAGAAAAACTTCCTGCTTTTATTTTTATGGCACTTTTAGAAAAAAGATCTGAAGAAAAAGACAGAAAATAAAAACATTCAAAGTCTTCTCTGACAAAACTTCTCCGTCTAACAGAATCGACCATCTTTTTTTACCCATGATGCCTGGAAACTCCAGCTGAAAACAGGAAGCGTCCTTTCACAATAAAAGATGAGTATCTGGGATTCCTGACAGACAGACTGGAATCCAAAGAACAAGTTGACATAAAAGCTGCTGAATTTCCAGAATAAGAGTTCAGATCCTGTTAAAAAGATCAAAGTTCTGCTTTTTAACACCAACCACGGAGACGTGGAACCGTCCAACCAGACGGGTCAAGTCACTGCTGTCCTAAGCAAGAGTCTCCGCCCCTTTTTCTGCTTCACCTTCCTCCCCAGCGGCATGGGAACCGTTTGAGTGGCTGGGGGACACGGGGGCTTTGTTTTTGTTGACTGACCCTTTGGGACGTCCCCTTTTTTTGGGGGCGGCCCCTTCTCTCTTAGCGTCATTAGGGGGGCGGCCCTTTTTCCTCTGAAGTCCGTCGCTGAAGCCGAGCGGCGCCGGCGGGCCGGTCGCTAGACTTTTGCGTAAATGAGCCCCTTTCTTAGACTCAGACTTACGAGGTCGCCCACGGGCGCGGCGGGGGGCCGCCGGGGCCCCCTCTGGGGGTTCGACCCGAGGATACTTCCTTGGCCTTCCAAGCGCCTTCCAGACTTTGGGCTTGTTTAGCTCCTCGGGGGGCGGCAGGGGGTATTTCCGGGGCCTTCCCCTTTTGGCGGGCTGCTGGCGCGGCCTGCCGCGTTTTTTCCCTTTTGGGGGGCGCCCTAACTTTCCGGGCCCCACAAAGACGGGGGGCTTCTTGTTCAAAGAGCCTTTAGGCCGACCCCTCCCCCTCTTCTTTGGCGAGGAGCCGGCAGCGAGCGGCTCCTGGATTTTCCTGGGCCTTCCTCTCGTCTTCGTCATGCCATTAAACTTACTTATTGTAAGCCCCGCCTTCCGGGGTCGACCCCGCCGTCTTTTCTGAGCGTTTTTGGTTTGGTCAGACCCCCCCTCCAGCCTGGCTTCTTGCTCTTGGGTCGACCTCTTCTCGTGGGCGTTTCCGAACTGCCGCCGTTCTCCACCGCCGGCTCTGACTTCCGCTTTATGGATCCTTTGGGGCGTCCTCTTTGGGGGGGGCTGGGGCCCCCCGTTGGGCAGGTCTCCCGCTGAAAGCTCCTTCTTGGGTCTTCCTCGTTTCTTGGGGAAGTGTTCTGCCGTGGAGCCGTTCTCAGTGCTGGCCGCCTTCTTGGAGCCTTTGGGTCTTCCTCTGCCCCTGTGGGCCTGCAGGGGGTGGCCCCCAGCCTTAGCTGCCCCCCTCCTGGGGCAGTAGGGGTTCCCCGTGGGCTGAAGCCAGGTTTGTCCAGTTCAGGTCTGTGACGCAGACCTGCAGCTTCTTGGAGCCCTGAGGTCTTCCTCCCCCGGCTTTGGTGAAGCTGCTGGTCTCTCCTGCAGACACCTCCTCCTCCTCCTCCATCCTGCTGCTCCTGTTCAGATCCACCAGAACCACAAGTTTACTGATGCTAAAACACAGTCAGTCACTTCATTTGACGCTTTTCTGAGGCAAAAAGGGGCAGAGCAAGCTGAGAATTATGATAAACTGTAAATATGTCAAAGTGGAAAAGAATTATTCCTGTTTGATTCTAGCGATTTATTAATTTTTAGGACACTAGAAAAAAGTTTCCACCTCAAAATAACCCTTTGAACAATTCTTTGTCAAATATTTAAGATTTTAAGAAAAGAAAAACAAATGAGAGTAACTGAAGCTTTTAATTTGAAAGTCACCCCCAGCCGATGAATGTGGAAATACGAGTTGTGTGTGACGTCACAGACAGGTGTAAAGCGTTTATTTAAGGAGGAACCTGAAGACCAAGTACTAAACTCACCAAACGATGGCAATATGGCAACCCATTTAAAAGCTAAGTGTGACTATCCAGAATGAACACTAGAAATCACCAACGTTGTTCTGAAACGACCCACAGAGATTTCTATGATGCTGTTTCACCGAGTCAGAACTGAATTACAGACATCTGAAGAGGAACACGTAGATATCTTGAACTGGAGTTATAAATGTCTACAATTCAGTTCCAGATATCTGTAATTATAAACTCCACACAAATGAACAGTGAAAGTGATGTCAGAGGAATAATATCTTTGAGGATATCTGAAACGTTCTTTATGACGAGGCAGAACTGAAATACAGAAATCTGCAACACATCCAGTCTAGCTTTTAAATGTTAAAATGGCTTTTCATACAAAACTACATTTAGCAATAAAGATCCCAATTGTTTTTATTTATGAGCCCAAGAGATTTGATTTACTCTCTATTCCCCTGGTAGAAACATAAAAGCAATTCAAGCGTGTCATTTAGCTCAGCCTTATGATTGAATCTGCGTTTCCTTTAGTGTATGGCGCTGACTTTGATCCGTTCATGTACAGTTTAATGCTCTTTGTTCTTGACTGTTTGTTCCTGTTCTTTGGATAAAACAAGAACCTGGAGGGGAACCGACCCAGACTTCTAGTCTCAGACTGAGAACGACGCCCTCTACCGGACAAACGGATCCCTGCGGCAGACCGGAAATCTGGAACATAGACGTCACACGGCGCGGTCTATTTTCTGGATTCCATTCTGGTTAACGGCGGGAAAGCGCTCCGCGGTCACGCATCAATATCATTCAGAAATAACATGAACGCGGGGCTGTTCAGACACGCTTCACCGATTCAAAGGTGTGAGATTTCTCTGATTATTATTCACGCATAAACACGTCAATATTTACTGTGAAATTAGCCCGGTTTGTCCTTAGGTGTTAATATTTGTGGTCTATATCTTATTGCTTTCCAGGTATTAGTCAGCGTCACAATGATCGACGGCCCCAGAATCCAGCGGTGGGGAGGAAACGGCAAATCGCGGCCCGCGTGCGGACCTGAACCCCCCCGCGGACCACCGACGCGCTTATTACATTTTAATATCAGATTTTAGAGCCGCATACGTACCGCAAACGGAAAGAAGGGCTTTTATTGTTGCTGCAGACTCTGCTCAAACACCGCTTCCGGTCGTCCGTCCCGCTGATGAGGCTCTGCCGGAAACCACAGCGCAGCGTTTCAGTTCCGCCTGTTTGACGCTGAACTTCATGTTCACCTCAACAGTCTGATGCCTC
>JALJSC010000048.1:71272-186912 GCA_023969325.1 Oryzias curvinotus
ACACTTCTGACTTAAATCAATCATCATGTTGGCAGTAGAATGAATGTAAATTCTTGGATTATATTGCCAGGTGGAAGCCTCAAAATTTAGGATGTTCTAAAGTGTATTATTAGTATGCGATGGAGCTCAAATTTTGGTTTTTAAACTCAATTACGCCAATTAAGCTTCAGACAAATGGCAGTGAGGATTTTCTTGATACTTAGATGGAAATCTTCGAATAAATGGATGTTCTGAGCTCGTATTATGGTATGACAAATGGGGAAACATTATGGCAGTTAAGCTCGTTCGTAGTCCTGTCGTTGGAAGCTTGAATTAATGGATGTTAATTAAGCGCCTTTAAATAGCATACCAAATGAAATAACGCTAAGCTCGTTCTTAGTATTTGATGGAAGCTACGAATAATGGATGGTACTTAAGCATGTTTAGCATGCTTTGGGAGCTTTTGGACGGATGTAGGTAGTGTCTTCATACGGGTTGTTCTTGGCGGTTCAAATTATAGTTCCTTACAACGTTTTGCGGATGGGGATTTATGTTCTTAAAAAATTAGGTATGAGTGATTCTTATGTTGGCTCCCTGTTTTGTTTCGTTTTCTTTGTTTGGCTCTCTCTCTCTCTCTCTCTCTCTGTACTGCATGCTGGGAGATTGGTGGTGGCGGCTGCATGGACGGTGTGGGTGAGTGAGTTTGAGAGTTTGACAGAAAGTTTGTGTGGTTCAGTGCTCCTTTTTTCTGTTTCTATTGGAGTGATTTACTGAATTTCAGTGACTTTCACTGGTGAGTTTGGGCGTTCAGCGGTTCACCCGCCTCGCCGGGATGGCGTCTCAGACGCCGTCCTTGTCCCTGAGGCATGGGGTCCGCGTCCAGCCCGACCCGCAGGTGTCTGTGGAGACAATTCTCCTTGCTGTGGGGGACTTAGTTGGTCACGCTAACATCACTTATGCTTCCCGAATGAACAAAGGAGTGATTGTTTTTCTGACGGAGGAGCGTTTAGTGTCTGATTTGATCGCGTGTGGCGTCACTGTGGGCGGGGAGTTCCTGCAGGTGTCCCCGCTTGCGGTCCCGTCGACGCGGGTCATTGTTTCGGGTGTTCCCCCGTTCATTCCCAACGAAGCTCTAGAGAAAGAGCTGCAGCGTTATGGGAAGTTTGCCAGCGGTTTCCGAACTGTGGGTTTAGGATGCAGGAGTGAGAAACTGAAGCATGTGCAGTCCTTCCGCAGACAGGTGTTCATGTTTCTGAGCTCTTCTGCTCAGACTCTGGACGTGTCCTTCCGCGTGAAACACGGGGATGGCAACTATTTGGTCTATGCCAGCACGGGGAATCTGAAGTGCTTTGAGTGCGGAAACGCTGGGCATAAGCGCGCTGCCTGCCCTCACAGGGCAGCTGAAGGGCAGCCTGATGAGGCCGCTCCGGCCGCTCAGGTGGAGCAGGGGCTCGCCGCTGCGGACTCGGTGGGTGTGGGGGGCCCTGCCCTTCTAACTGATACAGATCCTGGTGAAGGTTGCAGCTCTGAAGCTGCTCAGAGCAGCACTAGTGAGGTTAATGTTAGAGACATTAATGTTGCTCCTGCCTCACAGCTTCTGGATGAGTCTGAAGGTGGTGAGGGTGTTGGGATGGAGAATGTTGGCGGTGTTTCTGACCGCTCTAATTGTGATAAATTGGGCACTGAGGTGACTGAGGAAGGGGTTGGGTGCGAAGGTGGGCAGTCTGCTGTTACTGGTGATTGTTCTGCTGTGATTCCTCCTCCTGTCACCACAGACATGGAGCTGGATTCGGACTCTGACTGTGTTTCTCTGGCAGAGTCCCAGATATCGTCCGAGGACCTTTATTCACTTGAGGAAATTAATCACTTCCTAGATGATTCATTTGGTAGATCAGTTAAGGTGGCTGATTATTTTCCAGATTTGGAGAAGTTCATTCTCACGTCACTAACCTTGCAGAAATTGGTTGACTTTAATACTCTTGATGAGAAGAAACGGTTTCGATTAAAGAAACATGTGACTACCATTCGCAAACAGTTGAAGGCTTTGAAGGTAAAAGCTCCAGAAGGTTGAAAATGAGGAAAAAGGTTGAAACACTGACGTAGTTATGACTGTGTGTGTGTGGATGATCCTTTTACTGTTATTTCCTTCCCTTTTCCTTCTTCTCTCTATGTCTACATTTAAGGCAGGCTCTTTAAACGTTAATGGTGGGAGGGATCCGGAAAAGAGGGCGATTATTAAAGATATTTTTGAGGATAAGTCTTTGGATATTTTGTTTTTACAGGAGACACATAGTGATGTGACATCTGAGGCAGAATGGGCTTTGTGGTGGAGGGGTCAGTCTTTTTTTTCACATGGTACAGTTTTCTCTGCTGGGGTGTCAATTCTTTTTTCGCCTAGGCTGAGTTTTAATATCTTATCCGTTAGTGAGGTGGCCGCGGGCAGGTTCCTTGCTGTGAGGGTTGAACTGAACGGGTTTAACTTTTGTTTGATTAATTTTTATGCACCTGCAAAAGGTGCCCACAGAATCCCTTTTTTCCTCTCTTTAGAGGATTTTTTGAAAAACTGTGATCCAGGGGATGTTATAGTGATGGGCGGTGACTGGAATTGCACGTTGGATTTTACTTTAGATAGGACAGGTGCAGAACCTCATTTCCAGTCATCCTCGGTTTTATCAAAGATTGTTTCTGACTCTTCTTTGGTTGATGTGTGGCGGCTTAATAATCCTCACACCAGACAATACACGTGGGCCAGGAATGTGGGTGGAAAATTGATGAGCCTCGCTAGACTGGACAGATTTTATATCACAGACAGTTTTAGAAACAGGGTTTATGGATGTTCCATTTATCCAGTTGCATTTAGTGATCATCATTTGATAACACTAGAATTACACCTTGGATCTTCTACAAAAGGAAGTTCTTACTGGCATTTTAATGTGAAGCTTCTACTAGATAGAGTTTTTTGTGAGAAATTTGAGTTTTTTTGGGAGCTTTGGAGATGTAGAAGATCTGATTTTGTTTCTGTTAGCCAGTGGTGGGAGGTGGGTAAAGCACAAATACGGGTTTTCTGTCAGCAGTATACAAGTCATTCTACAGTTTCAACTAAGAGAGCAATTTCTGCTTTGGAAAAAGAAATCTCTAGGCTAGAAAACACTTGTTCCACTCATAGTGCTTCACAAGGTCAGTTGCTTAAGAGCAGACGGGGTGAACTTAGTTCTTTTCTCCGTGAACGGGCTAAGGGAGCTTTAGTTCGAGCTCGGTTTACCACCATCAGAGACATGGATGCTCCTACGTCATTCTTTTTCAACCTGGAGAAATCTGTTTCTAAGAAGAAACAGATGGTCTGTCTGCGCCTTCCTGATGGGACTGTTACTACGAGTCCGGCTGCCATGAGAACTATTGCGGTGGATTTTTATAGCGGCTTATTCAGGAAAGAGGACTGCGACAGCGACTGTGTGGATCAACTACTGGAGGGACTCCCACGGCTGGGTGACGCAGACAGGGATCTTTTGGATTCTATAATCTCCATGGAGGAATTGACTGCTGCTGTGGGTCAGATGGCGCTCGGGAGGTCTCCTGGTTTGGATGGGCTGCCGGCGGATTTTTATAAACACTTCTGGAAGTGCCTGGGCCCGGATCTACTAGAGGTGTTCAAGGATTGCTCAAAGACTGGATTGTTACCTTTCTCCTGCCGTCATGCTGTTCTCTCTCTTCTTCCAAAGAAAGGGGACTTAACTCTGCTGGAAAACTGGAGACCGCTTGCTTTGCTCTGTACAGACTATAAGTTGCTTTCTAAGGTCCTGTCCAATAGACTTAAGAATGTTTTGGGTGTGATCATTCACAGAGATCAGTCTTATTGTGTGCCTGACCGATCTATTATGGACAATCTTTTTCTTGTACGTGATTTATTTGATATTTGCAAACACTGTGACACCTCAGTTGGACTGTTATCCTTAGATCAGGAGAAGGCTTTCGATAGGGTTGATCATTTTTATTTATTTTCTGCTTTGAGAGCTTTTGGTTTTGGAGAGATTTTTATTTCTTTGTTGACTCTTCTGTATAAAGATGCTTTTTGTTTGGTCAAGATTGGTGGTGGACTGAGCAGACCTGTTATGGTTCAGAGAGGGATTAGACAGGGATGTCCCCTTTCTGGACAGCTTTACGCTATCGCCATCGAACCTTTTCTCCATAGATTACGCACTCGGCTTACTGGGTTGGTTTTACCGGAAATGTCCCACAAACCATCCCTTGTGGTGTCTGCATATGCAGATGATGTAACGGTTTTTGTTCGACATCAGGCAGATATTGTTTCTTTGTGTAATGTGCTGGATCTTTTCCAAAGGGCTTCTTCGGCTAAGGTGAACTGGGGTAAGAGCACCGCTCTTTTGTTGGGACGTTGGTCGGGCTCCTCGTTGCCTCTTTTGCCTGGGAATCTTAATTGGGGAACGGAGGGGATGAAGTTTTTAGGAGTTTATTTGGGTAGCAACGTTTTTCAGAAAAAGAATTGGGAGGGTGTCATGGAGAGAGTGTGTGCCAGACTGTCTAAATGGAAATACCTGCTACCTCAGCTTTCCTTCAGGGGTAGAGTTCTTGTTGTCAATAACTTGGTTGCCTCGACACTTTGGCATAGTATGATGGTGTTGCCGCCTCCTGCAAGCCTCATCACTGCACTTCAGAAGACCGTGGTGGATTTCTTTTGGTCTGGTCATCATTGGCTAAGAGCTGCCGTTCTCTACCTGCCGGTTGAGGAGGGCGGTCAGGGGTTGATTGACATTTCAGCCCGTGTGGCCGCCTTTAGATTGCGGACAGCGCAGCGTCTGCTCTACAGTTTTGGACTACCGTGGTTGGATACTGCATGTGTGCTGCTAAGGAAAGCTGGGGGTTATGGATTTGACAAACATTTTTTTCTGCCTCAGCTTCATACCTTGGACCTGACTGGACTTTCTCCTTTTTACTGCTCTGTCCTGCAAGCCTGGCGACTGTTAGTTTGCAAAAGGGAAATGGTTTCAACACCTGGAACATGGTTGTTCGAGGAACCTATCTTTGGAAACGACCTAATCAATTCACAGATTCTGGTTTCTGCTACCCTGTGTTTAAAGTTGAGAGATGCGGGCTGTGTGAAGCTTGGACATCTCCTACAGACTCCTGCTCCTGAACTTTCTGTTTTGACTGGAATACGATCTCTCAGGACACTGGAAAATCTTTTGACGGAGATTTGTCTCTCCTTGCCTGTGCCCCATCAGGCCTTCATAATGGATCCTACTGCGTCTAACCAGTGGGTGGATGGTGTGGATTTCATTTTTCCTCCTCTGCGGGTTTCTCCGGCCTGCGAGGGATGGCTGGAGGACGGAACCAAACTCCTGTCCTGGACTACTCCTCAAATAGGAATATTTGAAATCATCGGGAGGAAGTCTTTATATTTTTTATGCGTTAAAACTTTGAACATGCGCTCCTTAATGGACGTCCGAGTGTCGAGGTGGGCTGAGTTGTTTGGCACAGGGTCTTCTCCGAGGGGCTGTTGGAGATCCCTGTACAAAGCTCCCATTGAGAAACGGGTAGGTGACCTCCAGTGGAGGGTCGTACATGGGATCATAGCCACAAACAGATATCTGGTGCACCTTAATCCTGGCACGGGGGATGGGTGTCCGTTCTGTTCTGTTGCGGAAACTGTGGAACATCTTTTTTTGCAGTGTCAACGTTTGACTGGACTTTTTTCTCTTCTTCGTTCTTTTTTTGAGGGGCTGGGAGAACAGTTTTCATCTGTGTGTTTTATTTATGGGCCAAAATATTTGGCCAGAAAGCGAAGAGTCCATGTTTTGTTAAATTTTCTTTCCGGTGAAGCCAAGTTGGCGATATGGTTGACGAGGAAGAATCGGGTACATGGAGTTGGGTCTGACGATGTCCTGTTTCTTTTTAAAAGACTTTTGGTGGCAAGGTTGAACGTCGAGTTTGGTTTTTATAAGCTCACACACGCACTTGATGGTTTTGACAATATTTGGGCCGTAAAAAATGTTTTGTGTTCTGTCAAGGATGACTCTTTAGTGCTGAATTTTTGAGTTTTGTTTCTTTGGTTTTGTGTTTTAATCAGATTGTGATGTGAATTTTTTTCTTTGTGTAATGATGGCTGGTCATTAAAGGTGTTTTGAAACTCAAACTCTCTCTCTCTCTCTCTCTCTCTCTTTCTCACTCTCTCTCTTTCTCACTCTCTCTCTCTCTCACTCACTCACTCACTCACTCACTCACACTCACTCTCACACACACACACACACACGGAGCCTTATGCCAATCAAAGTTTGTGAATGCCAACTAAGATGTATGTTAAGTATGTGAAAATAAATGTATTCTATTGCAAGAGTTTTTGTATGATTGAAATTACATTGAAAATTTTGAGTAATGGCAGATCATCAGGAACAGATGGACTGACTGCAGAGTTTTAAACATTTTTCTGGCAGGATATTAAAGATTTAATGATGAATGCTTTCAGTGATTGTATCCAGGAAGGTTGCCTAACTCCATCTATGAAAACTGAACTGATAACCGGACTAAACCAAATAAGGACTTGACAAAATGAGATAACTGGAGGTCCATCACCCTGCTGTCATGATTATGAACTATTGGCACTGGTTTATGCAAACAGGATTAAACTGGTTCCAGACAAAGTAGTGGATAGTTTTCAATCTGCCTTTATAAAAGGAAGAAACATACATAATAATAAATTAATTCTGGACATGATGGATTATCAATCTATGCTACAGCCTTGTTATATTTATTTACCATTTATTTACCAAAATGTGAATTACTCCCCCTGAACTCTAGTCTGGAAAAATAAATGTTTTCAGTCCCAGTAAAACATGAAGTGAAATACTTAGGAATTCAAATAATTAGAGATGAAAAAGAAGAAAAAAATATGTTAGAAAAAAAATTAACCAAATGCAGGAATCATTGAATCAGGGGGAACAAGTTTGACACAAAGAGCCGAATTTTTTCACTGTGAGAGTCAAAGAGCCACACCACACACTGACCTGCTAAGACGTACACACAAACACCCAATTAAAGCCGTATTACTTTCCATAACACACTCCTCTCCCTACACCAGAACAGCAAGTATTGTACTTGTGTTTATTTCAAGGAAAGTGTCCACCTTCAATACACACATCAATGCAGCTAAACCAGAGTTAACACAGAGACCACCCTGGAGGTCAGAGACCCCCTCTACACACACACACTCTCTCTTTATCTCACTCTTTTCTCTGACACACACAACCACTCAGTGACGGGCAGTGAGGTTGATGCTGGAGAGGCACTGACTCCTCTAATGTCAGATTTATGATGATAAAACTGAATATTTCACCATTTATCCATCAGTGTTTAACTGGTAATTCTTTGTAACTCAACATTCCTCTTTCAATGACCCTTACACCAACAAATACACAAACATCTGGACAGAGCATCCTTCTGGTGTCTGAGTGATTCATATTCACAATAAACACATTAAATACATTACATTTCAGTTCAGTTGTGTTAATTAATTTTAACTTCATTAGAATATCTTGATTTTTATGTTTTTTAATTTAAAATTGAATGACTGACATCTGAATCAAAGGCAAATAATCTATTTAATATTAATACATTGCAATGAGTCAGTTCATACTTAGGAGTAGTAATCCAATAAGTGCTGAGTTATAATTTAACTGGCTGCGTTATTCACACCCCTCCTTCCTGCTCACATTAGTAACCCGGTAACTTCATTTCTCACTCATTCAGCCAAACGGCATGCAGGTCAATTCTGCTAACAGCTACCTGTCTGATGGTTTTACACAGAAAATTCCCCACTTCCCATGAGTCTTAGGGGCTGAAGGCGGGGCTAACCCCCAGGCCAGTCGTAGCCTCTCTGATCAGCTCCTTTCCGTGAGTGTGGGTCAGAACGGACCGATGTCTGTTCTCCACATTATAACAGGGCCTTCTTTCACAGAGATTTCTGCTCATTTATCTCTGGTTCGCTCTCTGCCTCATCAGTGACCAGCGGGGATCTCATCAGTCAGTCTCTGCATTAAATCCATGAGAAAAGTGATCTGTGGTCGTTTTTGTTCAGCAGCAGCGTCACATTCTGCTTTATTCATTCTGATTGCAGCTTCTGATGTGAGCTCCACAAAGAAGGAACGTGGGATGATTGTTGTTTAGAATGTGGACTTAGAAAAGCTTCAACTTGTTAATAAAGGAAACAATTTGTGTCAGATGATCAGGAAGAGTTTTTAATTTTCTCCGGGATACGTTTTGTTCTTTTCTGCCATGACCAATGTTACTGCTTCCAGAAGCTCATAATGAGAAACATCGGGACTTTCCATTCTGTTCAGTAAAAAGGAAGAATCTTCCAGAAACGTCCTGTGTTTATCTTAGACTTTAAATTTCTCCATTTTGACCATGAGGGTAACAGTCTGCACGCACAGCAAATCTATATCTATGTGTTCTGATAGTGGGCGTAACCCGCGCACATGATTGGCGGTCACGTATGTGTCGGGAGCAGCATCGCACACACACACACACACACACAGCCAAATCAATTTTATTATTATTATTTATTTTTAATACCCTCTGATGGTTTGAGTGTGGTTTAAGAGGGAAAAAAATATGAAATGAGGCAAAGTGTATAGAAAATATGATGAGACGCAAAGAGCCGCACGCTCATTGGCCAAGAGCCACATGCGGCTCGCGGGCCGCGTGTTCGCCACCCCTGATCTAGACAATTCAGTGGAAGTTAGACTTTCCTTCCGGTTGGAGATCAAGGTGTTTGGATTCAGATCAGGATCAGTTTAAACTGAATTGATTCTGGACTTTTTTATTGAACATTTGCAGAATAAAACAGCTCTGAATACAAAACGTTCTTTTGACCTTTAGAAAATATATTAAGAACAAAATGATTTTAAACCAACCGGTGTTCAATAATAACTAAAGCATCACAGAAGGAAAAAAAAAAAACTTAAAATTAAAAAAAAAAAAAAATAGAAACGTGAGAGTAAACTTATGTCTCTAATCCAAAAGATTTACAGATGTTCATCATTTTTAAAGCCTTTGTATTTCTAGAAGCAGAAATTATATTATTGCTGCAGTTCAAATTTCAGTAGAAAGAATTCATGTTTTTTTATTAGCAAATTTACTTTGTGAATATGGAATTTATCCATGAACAACAACATATTTATAAAAAAGAAAACATCATGATCTTTCTGTTTAACATGTAAAGAGGTTTTTATTCACCAGGGGTTTTACAAAGTCTCCAGGGGAGCGTAGCTAGAATAATCCTCGGATGAAGATATGACGTCCTGGGAGCGCGGCAGACCGTGGATGCTGAGGTGTGTGGCGAGGACGCCAAGGACGGTGGAGCGGCTTGGGGCGAGGCGTGGACGCCGAGGACGGCGGGACCAGCGTGGAGTGTGAAGAGAGGATCTGGATGGAGGAACCAGTGTGACCAGTGGTGGTAGGACCTGGAGGTGAGCACAAGGCGAGATATAAATAAAGTAGCTTAACTTGATTAGCAGATACTAAAAGGCCAGACATAAGCACCGGAGTAAGTGTAACGGACCGGCACTGCATACTGGTGAGAAGCTCCCTTAAGAAGGCTGGCAGGGTGATGAGGAGATGAAGGTCAGCTGGTTCCAATCAGTAGAGCAGGAGAGCTGTGTGGGGGGAGGTGAACTGACAGGCACCATGACACTGCTGCTAGTTTAAAGTTTTTAAATAAACTATGATGTTGAGGTGTTAGATTTATGAAATGACAAAAACAAATACATTTAAAACCCCAAAAAGATAGAATGAGCTAAAAACTGACTATGAGATGTTAGAAATCAAATGTTCAATTCTTACAGCGAGTCATGAGTCCAGCCAGAATCAGGAAACAGAAAACTCCCAGAGAAAACTTGAAAACTCTGAAACAGTTTCTTCTCTCAGCTTGAAGATTCTTCTGCTTCTGATTTTCTAAAAAGCAGATTTAGTTGATTTCCAGAATTCTATTCAAACCGTTGTCATGCATGCTACAATTTCTTCCTGACTGAACAGTATTGCAGCAATGTCTCTTTCTAGAAGCACAAACAGTGAAGTTCTTGATTTGAACATGATGATTATTTAGAATCTCCATTTCCAAATGTCATTGTTTCACTAAATCATCCACAGATCAGAGAAATAACAGTGATTTGGTCCAAATGATTTGAGGTTGGGATGAAATAATATTGTAGGATTTAGTCTGAAGTTTTTCTGCTCACCAGTTTGTTGTAATCCATGATCAGAGTGCTGCTCTTCATCATCTAACATCTCCTCCTCACTTTGTTCTCTTCCATCTGGATGAAGATTTCTGCTAAATGTCACTCTCCAATCTGCTGCAGCTTCAATGTGTGTGGACATCTTTAGAGATCAAACTAACTGAGCAGACTTCACTGTTTCCTGATGAAAGCAGTCAGCTCTGAACTGCAAACATTCAGGAAGTAGCAGCAGAACAAACTCCACTCATGTCATTCACTCTTTCATGCACTGATGCTGCAGAGACACTCCCATTCAAGTTCATTTATTTATTTTTTTCTATCTCTACATCAGTTTCCTGTTCTCACCTAAAGACTAGAAACAGAAAAAGTGTTGCATCTGTCAGAGGTGTTAACTCTTTCAGGACCAGAGAAAACATCAGCAAAGTTAGTGAGAACAGAGACTGAGACCTTTTTGAACCTCAGTAAACCAGTTTCCAGCTTTCCATTCTACACAACTTCTCTGAAATGACTACCAGGTTCAAAGAAAACAGTTCAGTAGAGAACCCCAGCTTTAATGCTCAGCAGCACTGAAGTGTAAAAACACTACACCTCCTAGGTCATTATTTTAAACCTGTTTTCTATGAATTTGGATGAAAAATTCCTAAATAAGAATAAATGTTTTTTTTATCAAAGCAAAGTATTAAAAATCTCCTGCTGTGTCCACAGGAAATGTTACTTTTTCTAATGTTCTTGCTAATTTTCTATAATGAACTAGTTCTGCATTTTTCACAGGTAGCTGCACTGTGGTGTAGTGGTTAGCACTCTTGCCTCACAGCACTAACACTGTTGATACGTAGCTCACTTATCAAATCCTTCTTCCCACATTCAGACACACAAACACATGGACTGTAGTCTTTCAGTGTCTGACACAGACAGACTCAAGTGCAGCTTCAAGGATTAGTATTTCTTGCCATTTTATAACAATAATAATAATGGATTGGATTTATCTGCACTTTTCCAGACGCTCAAAGTTCTTCCATTGTGTCCATTATTCATTCACTCTTCATTCATACATGGAGAGGCGTGGCTGCCAGTTCGCACCTACGGCCCCTCTGACCATCACTGGGACATGCTCGTCCCCGGGTTCTGGAGACGTAGAGGTCCTGGACAGATGGAAGCTGCAGCCAATCACCTTCTCTGCTGAGTGCACAATTCCCTGCAGTCTGTTTATGGTTGTGGCTCCAGCGTACCACACGGTGATGGAGGAGGTGATGATGGATTCAATGGCTACGTTCACACTGCAGGCTGAAATGACCCAATTCCGATCTTTTTATGACAGTCTGAACGACACAGATCCGATCTTTTCAAAGGCGACCCAGGCCATTTGGGTATACCGTCCTGATTCCGATCTTTTCAATTGCGACCTCCGTCTGACCGGCCAGGCCACCTGAATCAGAATCGTACGTCATCGACACGCTACAAACGTCATCATTCTGCATTGAAGTAGGCAGGAACGAGAACGTAAACATCAACCATGGTGGACGATGCTGCTGAGACCAGTCAGTGGAAGGGAATCGAGCTCCCTATTGGATTAATATTTGGGGTGATCGCTCTACTTAGGCCAAACTCTTATCGCAACTGGACGGTTTTTGAAAAGATTTCCAGTAAAATGGCCGAGCATGGTGTTGAACCTTCCCCGCAATTACTTTGTTCCTCTTTCCGACTGTGGTCAGAAGCGCGGGGGAGACCGGCTTCTCCAGGTCCAAAGGCGGATCCTCCTCCGGGGTTCAATTCCCCGTTCAGACCCTCACATTCTCTAAAGTGGGTTAATAAAGAGTCAAAAGCATTTGTGTGACTGTGACTTCCCTGAAGTCCACAATCATCTCCACTGTCTTCTGGGTGTTCAGCTCCAGGTTGTTGATGCTGCACCACGACACCAGCCGGTCCACCTCCCTCCTGTAGGCAGACTCACCATCATTAGAGATGAGCCGGATGAGGGTGGTGTCATCTGCAAACTTGATCAGTTTAACAGAGTCATGGCTGGTGGTGCAGCAGTTGGTGTACAGGAAGAAGAGCAGAGGAGAAAGTACACAGCCCTGTGGAGATCCTGTGCTGATAGATTGGGTGGTGGAGATATTCTTCCCCAGCCGCACACACTGCCTCCAGTCCATCAGGAAGTCAGTGATCCACCTGCAGATGGAGTCAGGCACGTTGAGCTGGAGGAGCTTTTCCTGGACCAGAGAGGGGAGGATGGTGTTGAACGCTGAGCTGAGGTCCACCAACAGGATCCTAGCATAGGTTCCAGAGAGTCCAGGTGCTGCAGGATGAAGTGGAGGGCCAGGTTGATAGCGTCGTCTACAGACCTGTTGGCTCTGTAGGCGAACTGCAGAGGGTCCAGGAGGGGGGAGGTGAAGGACTTGAGGTGGGGGAGGACCTGACTTCATGACTACAGACGTAAGTGCCACAGGCCTGTAGTCATTGAGACCAGTTATGAGGGGCTTATTGGGGACAGGGACGATGGTGGACAGCTTGAAGCAGGCCGGGACGTGGCAGGACTCCAGGGAGGTGTTGAAGATGTCTGTGAAGACTGCTGCCAGTTCACCTGCACAGTGTTTCAGGGTGGAGGGGGAGACGCCATCCGGGCCAGGAGCCTGCAGAGGGGTTTTGCTTCCGGAGAAGCTTGAGCACCTCCTCTTCTGACAGTATGGGGGAGCGGTCTAGATGGGTCGTGCTGTCCTCAGTGAGAGTGGTGGGGGAGGAATGTGGCTCCAAAGTTACTGAGGAAACCTGTGCAGTGAGGGGGTGGAGGGGGGTGTGGGACCTGAAACCTGGCATAAAAAGAGTTGAGCCTCTCAGCCAGTTGCAGGTCGTCAGCAGCATGTTGGGCTCTGGGCTTGTAGTTGGTGATTTGCCTGATTCCTCTCCAAACAGAGGTGAAGTCGTTGACAGAGAATTGCTCTTCCAGACGTTTATTGTACCGAGTTCTCCCCTGTTCCACCTCTTTAGAGAACTGGTACTTAACGCCCTTCTAGCTGTTTATTGTGTTAAAGCTTCTTTATGCTTCATTTCCTTTAAGGATGCTAGCATGAACTACAAAGGAGAACATAGATGTTTGTTGTTGTAGATGATTTATATCATGTTGGAGTGACTTCAAGTAAACAGTTCTATAAGTTCACTAAATGACTAAATCAACCTCTAAAATGGACAAATCTACACAATCAGCACAGAATCAAATACCTATTTCCTCCACTGTTGGTAAAACCATTTCAGCTAAACTGCATGTTGATAGATTGGAAAAATCCACCAAATATAACCTTGAACAAAAATAGTATTTTTATTTCCTAGAATTAATTAGTATAAAATGAACGACTGTGATCTACTACTTTAGGGAAGTTGTGTTCAGTTTTTTCCGTCTCTTCAGTTGGACTCTAACAGGAAATGGTTTCTAATGAAATGTGCTGTTAACAGTTTGGTCATTTCTAGATCCATTCCTTCTGTTTCTGAGAAAGACGGCTGCAAATAGCAGCAGCAGCTCAGTTCATCTGCAGCTTTCTGCCAACAAGCTTGCTGCTTCAATTCCATCCTGTGACCTGCTTGTGGTGACACTTGCATGCCTCATAGGTCTTTGCTGGACATATGGAGGGAAGATCTACATTTCTCATGGAGAACATGCAGAACAAAGACTGTTGCATGCTCTGGAACTTTCAGTGCTGCCTGGTCTTTGAGGAGAAAAACCTTAGAGTTGCAGCATTTAAAGCAGGGGGGTCATAATCCAGGCCTGGGGGGCCGGTGTCCAACATGTTTCTAACCAACCTGCTGTTGAAGCTCCTTATTGGCTAAACACACCTGATCCAGGTCATCAGCAGCAGATGAGGCAGGATTTCTGGAAAACCAGCAGGAGGCCGGCCCCCCAGGCCTGGAGTTTGACAACAGAAACATCAATCTGCATGAAAGCTCTGGATTGGACCCTCTGGTGGTTGCAGACAGTAGGTCCCCACCAAGAAGTGATGTACAAACTATACAGCAGCAGTTCTTTAGACCAATGCTCATATTTCCCTGGTAGCCGGTGTTGGACTTGAGACCAGGAGTTGGTTCTCCTGGTTCTGGGTCCATCTTTACCCGTCTGTTTTGGTGAAGAACCACCAGAAGACTTGCATGTGTCCAGCCTGCAGGAGATCAGGCAGAAATCAGCTTCACTAGATCCTATCTGGATTTCAGATCCAAGTCTCACTGCTTTCATCTGCTGAAAGGCCGCTTTAGTTGGGTTTGAATCTCCCTTTAGACTCAGGTCTGAGTCTTTTGGTTCTCATCTTGGTTGAGCAATACTGCCCCCTAGTGAGCAGCGTTTAGAACTACATGCTGGATCCTCTTCAGTCTGGGTTGAAATTCTGAGAGTATCTTAGAAATAAAGGAGTCAAATTTCTTGACATCATCCAGCCGTTCAGACATGGACGGTCTGACGATCCAGCATGGAAACAGCTGTTTGACTGTTTTCTATTGTTTTAGTGACAAAGCATTGATGCTTTCTATTCTGTTCAAGTCTCAAGTGTCTGGAAAATAGAAAGGAAACTAAACATATAAACAACTTAACTAAATATTTTTTTTTATTTCTTTATTAGATTTGGATTCAGCCACAAATCTACTTTGATGAAAACTTGGATTAATAGCAGAAGTTTCTGTTATCTTAAAGGATCTGATCTATTTGTGTTTCAATCCCGTAATTTCACGTCTCAATCATTTTATGACATATCAACATTTTACTTCTAAATTGGTTTGTTAAATGATAAAAATCAATCTAAAGTTCTTCTTCTGCTTTCTCTGTTTTTCATTTTTCATCCACTTTGTGAATTATTCCAAACAGAAATCTCTAAAAATTCTCTTCCTGTCTTTTTCTATCAGGTTGTGAGGATTGTTCTCCTGAATTGGGTTCAGTGGGTTCTGTTTCTTGGTTTGGATCATGTTCTGTCTTGAGTTGTCTCCTGTCGTCACACCAGGTTCATGTTGATGATCATCCACAGCTGTTTTCATTTCTGTTCATGACCCCCCCACAGTATATTAGTGTCTGGTTTTCAGCTCTTCTGCTTCTTCAAGCTTTTCTTGCTCCTTTGGTTCTGTTGGGTCAAAGCTTCTGGGAGTTTCTGACACCAAGGCTGGTCTCCTGCATGTTGGGTCCTACAGCAGCAGTTCCTGACATCAGATATGAGGAGCTTCATGTCTGGGACTTGTCTTTCTGTGACTCATGTTTTCCACCTGCTGTCAGTCTGGATGCTGATGGATGGAACTGATTTCAGATCCTGATTATTGCAGAAATCTGCATTTAACTTTACAGCTTTAGAACTTTAAAGACAAATTAAATGTTTGCTTCTTTATCTCTCTTTCACAAAACAAAACATAAACATGTCTATTTTTTTAATGACCCACTTATTTTGTTAGTAGAGAGGCAGATTAAGAAAATGTAAAAGAAACTAGAGAACCAAACAGGCTGAAAAGTGTCTCGAACAAAACTACAAAACTAGGGATGGGAATAGAAGCCTCATGAAGCTTTCCTATGGATTCATGTAATTCTGCTGGAGTAATGAACCAACCATTTAGGGCTTTGAAAACACACAGAACAGCAGCATCTGGTGGTGGACTGGACGTATATCATCTGCTGTGTTTACTGAGAATAGTGTCCAACTGTTCAAACACAAGTGACATCTGAACCCTGGTTCCACCAAACAAAGCATTCGGGGCTTCATACGTCATCAACCACGTGATCTGCGCTAGTTGACACACGCCCCAAAACATTGTGGTGAACCACTCTGCTTCATGAAGGTGAAACACGCGCCGAAGCGTCCGTGTCAAACGGGCCATCCCTACAAAAAACCTTGATCAAGATCATTTTTAATTCAGGACTTTAGGGCTTGTAAAAATGTTTTCAATGTAAAACTAGTTTGTCATCAGTGAATAAACTCACTTATGCTAAATAAACTAAAGAAAACCTTTTTTTTTTCCATCAACCTGAACCAGAATGGAGAATCCTGGATCGGCCCATCTGCTGGATGGTCACCACAAAAAGAAAAATGTGAGTGGATGGATCACCACTGACTGACATGGAAGTTTGATGTTCTTTGACAATCTTCCAGAATTTGTATTTATTTATTTACTGAACTGTGTTTAAAGGTAGAACAACACAGACTAAACTAGAAATCCAGATTCTTGATAGAAATTGGGTCCAATAGTTTCAATCGATGCTTTAATGAATCAGTCAGAACTTGCTGCTGCTAGAGTGATGCATGAAGCACTAAAGAGGATTTCACACACAATACAAGCTGGCTGATGATGTCATAGAGAAGAGGCTGTTTGAAATGATTCAGGAAGTTCCTAAGAGCAACAGATGAAAACCTCAACAATATACACACAAACACACACAAACAAAACACACAAACACACACAAACATGAACACACACATGAACACACATGTGAACACACACATGTACACACACATGAACCTACACATGAACACACAAATGATCTCATACATGTACACACACATGAACACACACATGAACACACATGTACACACACACATACACAAATGAACACACACATGTACACACAAATGATCTCATACATGTACACACACATGAACACACCTGTACACACACACACACATACACACATGAACACACACATGAACCTACACATGGATAAGGATGCAAGATAGCCGCCAAGGGATAAGGATGCAAGATGGCCGCCAAGGTTTTTGATTTGATTTGAAATGGTTTATTTCAAGCAATCAAGTAGGAACAATACACAAAAGCAATACAATCTGCAGTTTTACATTCATACAATAACTAATCAAACTTAGGATAATTAGGCATATTAATAATTATTGCTTGAAAGGGAGTGGAAGGAAGCGAACTTATATAATTCCACCCCGTTATACTATAACCATTTTATTACATGATTTATCAATATCCGGTTCCCAGTTTTTATCAGACAGAATTAAGAATCATAAGGTATCGATAAGGCACATGACAAAGATGAATTACTTAATTATTATGTTAAAAATAACTATTTTAGAAGTCAACATGGCAAATGCAGATCAGTTATCTAAAATATATGTTACTCATAAAAGTCATTCATATGATTAGAACATAATACTATATCAGTAAAATAGACAACACTGTTTCAGAGATTTTCATAGTAAACTTTCATCAAGTATCAAAAGTTAAAAACATGTGCAAAATTATGTTACATTAGGAAAGATTTTTGAATCAATTTATCAATTTTTGGAGCAAGTGAAGTAATATCATTAACTTATTATTATTATTATTAATCATCATTTTTTTATTTTTTTTTTATTTTTATTTTTTTTATATTTAATAAGGTAATGCTGTAAGGGAGAGAAAAAAAATCAAACAAAAACAAAAAAAAAAAAAATAAAATAAAATAAATAAAAGGGTCCATATTCTGTCAATTATCCAAGGTTGGCATATCTTCTGCTGAAAAAACAGCTGATCTTCTGGGTTCAAAACAGTTTGTAGTCTCTTCCATGTTATGTCTGCAGACATTAGATTCAGGTCCATATCCTTCTTCAGCTGATATCAGCTCGGTGAAAGTTGAGGTCAAGTTGTCTGCAGGTCAGAACTCTCTGCTGTTGATTCAGGTGACGTCAGACGTATGGAGAAAGTGATGAATACAGGTGTCATATTTCTTGAAATTATTTGACTCTTTGGTTTATTACTCCATGTTGTTTTAGACAATTGTAAACAAGCACTTCTCAAAGTCGCTCATGGTGTTCACAACCAGAACCTTGGACCGGTCCGGTGGACCGAGTGGTTTGACGTAAATCCTGCAGCCTTTAACCCAAGTGTTCTCAATCTTCTTCTGCTTCCTGAGAAGCCGTGCATGTTTGGAGATTTCAGCATTCCTTCTGGTCAGATGGTCGTTTAGATAAACAGCCGATCCTTTGAGGTTTTTACGTTGCTTCATCAGAGCTAGCTTGTGTTTGTGATTCACAAACCTGATGAGGATCGCTGGTTTATCCGTCTCCTTTCTCCTGGGGAGCAGGTGACAGGTCTCGATGGTATTGAGATCCAGGGAAATCCCTTTAGATGTGAGAAATGAATGTATTTGCTGATCAAGAGACCCTGCACCACGCTCCGTATTAGCACTGCTAGCTACGCTAGCGCTAGCATTAGCATTAGCAGTGCTAGCTCCTGCGTTCAGCTTCGCTCCAGGCTTGATTGGTAATCCAGTGAGAATGACATTGTTCATCCTTACTTGCTGTTCCACATCGTCCAGTCTTTTCTCCAGAATGTCGACCCGGTTTTCTCGTTGCTCGTCTTGAGCCCGAAATCTTCGGAACTCTTCCAACATCTCCATTAGCGGCGTTAGCTTAGCCGACACCTGATCCATAAAAGATTTAAGCGTTTCTTGAATGCTGCTATCGATAGCTTTTTCGAGCTCTTCATATTCCTGGGATTTCTTAGGGGGCATGGTCAGCTCTCTGTTTGGAGAAAATCAACTTTTTAAGTAATTTAAGATAGTTGTATCCGCAGAGAGCCACTCCACGCGCCCTGCCTGTAACCCGGAAACCGAAAAAAAACACACAGGCATACACACAGGCTGGCAGGTCCTGTGTGTTTGTCACAAAAAAGGCCTACAAAAATCAAATTGCCCTGGAGTCTCCCATTAATACGTCTATCTGTAGTTTTTATGGCATTTTATCTTTTCTGGAGTCTGATGTGTCCACGAAAAATGGATAATAACACAACTCTTTATTCAACAAAGACGAGTCAACAGTTTCTGTTTGAAAGGGTTCTGGATTTTGGACATGCAAGGCTGCCCCCAGGTAAACATGAACAAGTAAAATCAAAAAGGCCCCTCCAGGGGCTTATCAACCTTGTGATGATACTCATTTTGGCTGGTGATATTGAGATAAATCCTGGACCTGTTCTGAGCTCTGACTTGGATGGACTACAGCCAGCAACACAGCTAACCAGGCTATCACTACATCAGGCTTGGCTATCACCCCAACTACACAGATTCTCTCATCAGCCACAGCTAAGTGGGCTCTCACCTCAGCTCCCTGGGCTACAGCTGCACCTAACCAGGCCTCCTCCACTTCAGCTCCCTGGGCTACAGCTGCAGCTAACCAGGCCTCCTCCACCTCAGCTCCCTGGGCTACAGCTGCAGCTAACCAGGCCTCCTCCACCTCAGCTCCCTGGGCTACAGCTGCACCTAACCAGGCCTCCTCCACCTCAGCTCCCTGGGCTACAGCTGCAGCTAACCAGGCCTCCTCCACCTCAGCTCCCTGGGCTACAGTTGCAAGTAACCAGGCCTCCTCCACCTCAGCTCCCTGGGCTACAGCTGCAGCTAACCAGGCCTCCTCCACCTGAGCTCCCTGGGCTACAGCTGCAGCTAACCAGGCCTCCTCCCCCTCAGCTCCCTGGGCTACAGCTGCACCTAACCAGGCCTCCTCCACCTCAGCTCTCTGGGCTACAGCGGCAGCTAACCAGGCCTCCTCCACCTCAGCTCCCTGGGCTACAGTGGCAGCTAACCAGGCCTCCTCCACCTCAGCTCCCCAGGACACAATTATTGGATACAGGTACACCGCAATTAACAATGTTAAACACAAAGGAACATTGTTTCACAAGTTCTTCATCAATAACAGACGCAAAAACCTTTTCCTCAACTGCAAAGATCATCAATGCTGCAATAAAAAAACAACAGAAAATGCGATTTTTCCAAACACTCAATAGTGCAAAAGTTATTTGGGATTCCAGGTCAAAACCAAAAGGAATTCTACTTGGCCACATCAATGTTCGCAGTATTGTTAATAAAACCGAGCAAATTGAGCATCTGCTAAGTGAATCCAATATTGATATGCTAGGAATATCTGAAAGTTGGCTGACTTCTACTTCACCTACAGCTGCCATCACTATCCCAGGATACAAATTATTCAGAAAAGATAGAGAAACAGGAAGAGGAGGGGGGGGTTTGATTTATATCAAAGATCATTTTAAATGTGAGTTAATTAGTTGGCCAGAGGAAACAGGAATTGAATGTATAGGTCTAAATGTAACACTTCATTCTACAATGTCTTTTACTGTGATCTGTGTGTACAGGCCTCCTTCTGCCAAGGACATCTTTTATGATCAGTTTGAGTCTATTTTAAATCACTGTAATTCTTCAAGAGAGATTATTGTTATGGGTGATCTAAACATCAATTGGGACAATATACCAGACAGGAAGAAATTAGAACAGCTTGTTGTTAAACACACATTGACACAGATCATAAATGGTCCAACAAGAGTAACAACTTTGTCTAAAACTAAAATTGATTTAATATTTACTAACAAACCCGATAGAATTACCAAGACATTTAATTTTCTGTCTGGTCTCTCTGACCACAACTTCATTTTCTGTGTGAGAAAAATCAGGAACCAGCGCACAACACGATCAGTCAGAGGGATACCTTACACTTTTATTCCTAAAAATTTGCAACAGCATTTAAAAAATGATCTTGAACATCTCAATTGGACAAATGTAGTTGAAAACAATAACATCGAAGAAAGCTCTAATCTCCTTACATGAATGATCAATGACACACTGGCTCATTTCTCAAAGAAAGGAGTATCCAAACAATTTAAAGAAAACCTACCATGGATTAATAACGATATTAGAAAATTAATGAGAGAGACAGTGCATTGAAAAAATCCCTAAAAACCAAAACTACAAGTGACCGTCAGATATTTACATCTCTTAGAAACAAGGTTATTAACCACATGTGTAAAGCAAGGGCAAACTTTTTCATTAATTCAATTATTGAAGCACATGGAAATGGAAAGACTGTATGGAAGCACCTAAATAAGCTATTAGGATGCAAAAAAGAGCATAACACCAGCGAGCTCCAGCTTAAGATAAATGGTGCATTAACGGACAATTTGGATATTATTGTCAACAGTTTTAATAACTTTTTTATTAGTTCAATTAAAGATTTAACACGGCAACTAAAATGTCCAGATACCCCATGGAAATCTGTAGACAATAGTAAGCCAATATTTCATATTAAGGAAATATCTTCTCCTGATGTTCTAAAAATATCTCATCCCTTAAAAGCTCCAAAGCTAGAGATGCATATGGTTTCTCTAGTCATTTTATTAAGCAACATAAAGATGTTCTCGCACACCCAATCGTACATCTGATTAATCTGTCCATTAACCACTGCATAGTGCCAACAACATGGAAAATTGCTAGGGTTATACCTGTTTTTAAGTCTGGGGACAAAACAAAACCTGAGAACTACCGTCCAATAAGCATTCTACCAATTATTTCAAAAATCTTAGAAAAATGGGTCACAACACAACTAACTATACATCTCAACAACAGTCAAACCTCTCTCCATCCAATGCAGTTTGGCTTCAGAAAATATCACTCCACTGATACAGCCACTTGTTATTTCCTTGAAAATGTGAAACATTTGCTTGACAAGGGAGGCTTTGTGGGTGCTGTATTCCTTGATCTGAAACGTGCTTTTGATACTATCAATCACGATGTTCTTCTTGCAAAGTTATCATATTTTAATTTCTCGAACAGTGCCCTCTGCTGGATGAAATCATATCTCCATGACAGAAAACAAGCTGTACAAATTGAAAATTCACAATCATCGTTTCTTAGTTGTTCAGATGGAGTTCCTCAAGGCTCAGTATTGGGGCCACTTTTATTTAGCTTGTATGTGAACAACCTGCCAGATGTATGCAAAAAACAAAAATACAATTATATGCAGACGATACAGTTCTATATGCTCATGCCAAAACAAAAGCTGAAGCAGCTGCAGTTCTGTCTGGAGCCATGGTTCCAATCTATCAGTGGCTCCAAAGGTCATGCTTACATCTCAATACTAAAAAGACTGTATGTATGTTTTTTTCGCGTCAGCCAACGAGGGAAGAACAACCATCTGTAGTGGTCAATGGGGAGCGATTGGAAGTTGTACAACAATTTAAGTATCTTGACGTAATCTTTGATTCAAACTTAACTTTTAAAGATCATGTAAAAAAAATATCCAATATTGTTAAATTTAATCTCTCAAATTTTAAACAAATAAGGTCTTCTTTGACTACTGAGGCTGCAAAGGTTTACATGCATTCATTGATTTTTAGTCATATAACTTATTGTCTTACTACATGGTCCCAGACAAACAAAAGCACTTTGAAACCCCTCAAGTCTCTGTTTAAGAGAACCCTGAAAGTTTTAGACAAAAAGCCTCTGCGTTATCATTACTGTGACATTTTAACCAAGTATGGCATAATGGACTTTGAAAGTTATAAAATGTACATGGATGCCTGTCTCATTTTTAAAGTTTTGAATGGGCTGGCCCCTCCCCCCTTGTTAGACTTTATAAGTAAAAAAACAAATGTTGGAATAGGCACCAGGGCTTTAACTCGAGGGGACTGTAATGTTCAAAGGCGTAGGACTAAATTCAGCCAAACTGTGGTGTCAATTAGAGGCACACACTGCCACAGCACATTAGGAACTGGGAAAACTACCCTACCTTCCAAACAGCTCTTAAACAATGGCTAAAAACAAACCAGTCCTGCAGACATTAGTTATTGTTGTTTTTCTGTGACTATCTTGGAATTTTTAGACCTGCTTTTTATTGTAATAACCTTTGTAAATATTTTTACCTCTAATATTGTGCTATTTCATTGTGTTGTAAATGTAATTGTTGATATTTTTACCCTGTCCTAGGACAACAGATGAAATTTAGCTCCTGTGCTAATTCTGGCATATTTATGTTAAAGCAGCTGCTGAAACATTGTTTAATATGCATTGTCCTAATTCAAATAAATAAATAACAAATAACACATGAACACACAAATGTACACACAAATGATCTCATACATGTACACACACATGAACACACACATGAACACACATGTACACACACACATACACACATGAACACACACATGAACCTACACATGAACACACAAATGTACACACAAATGATCTCATACATGTACACACACATAAACACACGCAAGTACACACACACATGAACGCACAAATGAACACACATAAACAAACAAATGATCACACACATAAACACACATGTTTACACACACAAACATGAACACACACATGTACACACACATGTACACACATGAACACACACAGACATGAACACACACATGTACACGCACATGTACACACCCATGAACACACAAATGATCTCATACATGTACACACACATAAACACACGCAAGTACACGCACACATGAACGCACAAATGAACACACATAAACAAACAAATGATCACACACATAAACACACATGTTTACACACATACACACACAAACATGAACACACACAGGTACACACACATGAACACACATGTGAACACACACATGTACACACACATGAACCTACACATGAACACACAAATGTACACACAAATGATCTCATACATGTACACACATGAACACACATGTACACACACACACACACACACACACACATGAACACACACATGAACCTACACATGAACACACAAATGTACACACAAATGATCTCATACATGTACACACACATAAACACACGCAAGTACACGCACACATGAACGTACAAATGAACACACATAAACAAACAAATGATCACACACATAAACACACATGTTTACACACATACACACACAAACATGAACACACACATGTACACACCTGAACACACACAAACATGAACACACACATTTACACACACACTGACACACACAGACACACACACACACCGACACACGCACACACACACATACGGGTTTTGGTGGATTAGAAGGACAGTTTTTTCAAACAGTAACATTATGGGGACACCCCTTTCTGCTTGATTTCTAAGGACAAGCAGTATCTCAAAAAATCTATTTGTGGCTGTACTTCACATAACCCAGTTCAAAATTTGAAAAAAGTTATTACAACAAGAAATTCTAATACATGACAAAACACAACATTACCAGGACACTTTGATGAGCTCCATTAGCCCCGCCTCTGACAAAAAGAGTATTTATGAGGTCCACAGTACACAAACACACAAATATGTCTAAAACGTGACTTCAAAGGACCCAACGACCTTGATGGGCCCCTCCCACACAAAAATGCTTTTGTTGAACTATTATACTTTTATTAAACATAAAAAAGTACATTTAAATGCTTATGACAGTTTTATTTGTGAAATGAAAAGCAAATACAGCAAAAATTTTGAACAACACTTAGTCTTGTCAAAAAGGTGACAAGAATATGCAGTTTTAAATGGAAAAACATTCAAGAATCTAGTGCTTATTTATTGTTATTGTTCTGTCTAATGTAAAAGATAGTTTTCAGAAAAAAATACATAGAAATAAGTGCTTACTTCAAAAATATATTCTTTCTAATGTAAAGGCAAATAAAGAAATAACCTTATGACAGCTAAACAAAAAAACAATATTTAAGCCTTAACTGCTTATTCATACTTCTATATACTATATGTCAAAAATCTTCATTTAGCAAACATTTGAATTTGGGCCCCACATGGCTTACCTTTGGGGTGAATTGTTGAGCCCAGGGTGGGTTTGTTCACAGGTTCCACAGTGGCCCCATCTGTGTTTTCCCACACTAGCTTGAATGGGCACTCAGTAATCTGGCTCGCTGGACAGTGTAGCTCGCTAACTCGCTACACTATTCGTAAGGCAGGTTGTTGGCACACAATGCTTTCCACTGGGCAGCTGGTTAGCGTTGGGGACCCAGACCACTGAGTTCCCATCTAAGCCAGTGTGTGCAAACACAGATGGGGCCACCACGGAACTCGTGGACAAACCCACCCGGGGCCCAGAAATTCAGCCCAAAGGTAAACCATATGGGCCATATGGAAATGTTCGCTGGGTTAGTTTTTGTTTTTCATGGTAATATCATGATTTCTCAGAAAGTCTCTGATGTTTTGTAGGGTACAGTTGTCAAGAACAGGATTCTCTGCCTTTTTGCACTGCCCACATTCTATCATGGAAGCAAGTTTTCCCTTCATTATTTGGTCCTTGAAGTGTCTCATGACAGCGTTTACTTCCTCTTTGGACCAGGGTCATTTTATTTGCTTCATTCGTTTCTCTTCTTGCTCAGCAGCTAAAAAAGATAAAACACAGTTTGAAATTAGACACCCATTTCAGGAGATTTTTAGGCCCAATCTAAATTCTTTCCTTCTCCCCACTCCTAAATTCAACATTCCAAACAGAGACTTATGAAAATTAGTGTCTCAAAACTTGGACGCCACCGCTTCCACTGCTCTAATATACATAACAGCGATTATCTAACTTCAAAAGGGTCTTGCTACAACAAAGTCATTACTTAAATTTACATTTAAACTTCTGTGCTTCAGAGCGCACCCACATTAAGAAAAGTGCTTGCACAGCACAGCGGAACTCGTTTGCAAGGGAGGGGTCAGTTTCCCTCCACATGGAGGGTAGAAAATAAAAAAATATATTTCGGACACCACTTCAAAAGGATGGAAAGGATGGAAGCTGAATGAGATTCTTTGCTTAAACACTGAGCAAATGGTCCTGTTAAAACCTGGACCTGTCCAGTTGAGTATTACACAGGACATGTGTGTAAGAGCGCTTAATGGGACAACCTGCTTTGTCCCATTCATGCCTCAAAAGTTATTCTATCAAATACAGGCATCATTTATGGTACATGTTACCAGTGATCCATGTACCTTAAAACTACTCAATATTTAAATACCTAAATGTTTCTACAATTGTTAAATAGGTATTTAAACTGCCAGGATGTAGATTGCAGCCTTTCCCGCATGGATACATTTTATGTTCATGCTAATGTTGTTAGCCCGTTTTGTTAGCATACTGCTAAACGGGCTTCTTTCCGGCTCCGTTCTTCAACAGAAAAAGCACTGACCACACGGATTAAAATAAAAATGATAAGCGAACAGGCTCTTCATAATAACCGTAACATTAATAAAAGCGTGTTTAGAAGATCATCTCGTATATTACCGAGCTGCCAAATCTATCTATGTCGCCGCTCGGTGGAACTATTTTTCTCTTCCTGTATTTCAAACACTACTGCGCATGTGCGAATGATTTAGTCTGACTGAAAGTGTGACCCATGTGAGCGTTTGTTATAATCTGAAAACGTTTTTCTGGGCTCATGTACACGGTAGGATTCTAATCCGACCAGCTTCGAAAGAGAGGCGGCGAAAGTGAAAAGCAACAAACATTACTTAAAAGGATGGTTCTTACCTGGTCCACAGTCAGGTGATACGTTTTGCATTAATTCCTTACCGTTAGAGAATCTGGCTGCAGAAGAAATTATTTCGCTCGAGGATCATTAGCCGAAAGTTCTGGATCAGATCAGATGAGGCGTACACGTGCGTACCAACCAGCGCAAACGTGCGGTACTGCCCCCTACTGCTGTGGAGTGTGAATCTTTAGGGAACCATCAGGTCTCCCAGAAGTCTGCAAGCTTTAAAACTCCCACAACTGTAATTTTGATGGGTGGTCTTCTGGCCAATGGAAGGCCAGACTAAATGATGATGTTATGTATTGATGAAAAATTCGGCTTTTTTAGACAACTGGCTTTTTTTATCACCTCCCTAAAATGACCCCTCTCTTTCAGCTCCCAAAAAGCGCTTCAAGTTATTGTGTTTCTTCATTTAATGTATTATGACTGACAATTTTTTTATACTAAATACTAAACAAATTCAAACTGAAACACTGGGCATGCCAACCAAAACACAATGGGCAAAAAAAAATAAATACATAATTAAAAAATGTAAAAAAAAATTTTATTTGTATTTATTTATTTTTTCACAACCAGGGTTGGCATTGAAAATTACCAATTCCCTTAGCTTGGAGGAGCTGGTCTGAATTCTTCATTGTGTGAATGCTTCAAAGCATTCGCATTCAGGGGGTTATATATGACAGTTGCTTTAAATTTGACAAACAGATTGACATTGTTTTTAAAAGTTGATTTTATCACTTGCCCCTTTTAACTAAAGCTAAACCTTCCTGGTGCAGTAATCTTGAAATACTCATTCACACCATGATCCCCTCCTGCATAAATTACTGCAACTCTCTGTACTTTGGTGTCAGTCAGCATGTACTGAACGGCCTCCAGTTAGTCCACAATACATCAGCACAACTGTTAACTAGAACATCCAGACATGAACATATCACTCCAGTACTCAGGTCACTTCACTGACTTCCTGTTCTTTTTAGAATTTAGTGTACACTTTTAATGTTAAGCTCTTCGTGGTTTTGGCACAGTTTACATAACTGAGCTAACTGTTCACGGCCATTCTTTAGTTTTAACCAGTATCTGCTTAATGTGTCCAGGTCAAAACAGAATTGCTGGGATGAATGTACTTTCCCCTTTGTATCTTGCCCTCAGTTAGGGAATAAAATTCCTGCAGAAATGTGCATGAAATCTGACCTTAACAGTTCAAAATGTAAATTAAAATTATACTTTTTTAGAAGGTTTTTTTTTTACTGATTAGAAGTTGGTGTTTTTTTTTATTTTCATTGATTTGCTCTATTGCATTATTAGTCTTTTATATATTTTATTGTTGCCTACTTTTTGTAATTGTATGCTGTTTTTATTTGGTTTTTAATATTCCTAATTTTAAGCTTTGTTTTTTCTTCTATTGCAATGCACTTTGGTTCACCTAAAGCCATTGTAAAGAGCTATAGAAATAAAGCTCCATTCATTCACCAATTCATTCATTTATTCAAGCAAAACAAGACAGAATTTGCAATGTGTTGAATACTTTTTCAAACCACTTTGCATATTTAATTTCTTTTGTGTGATAGTGAATAATACTTGAAACCTATGTAAAACTAATATAAAGCTTTATGTGTCATTTTAACAACAATTGAAAGGCTAATTATGAGCATTTCTCAGTATTCCAGCTGACAGTCACCATACATGAATATGAAGGACTGTGTAAGAATTACCAGGACATAACTCATTAATATTCACGCATGTGTGAATATTAATGAAGTCCTGCTATACCACATGCAGCCTCTAGGGGCGTAGTGAGTCATACACAGGTGAGACACAAAAACGGGTATATATGTACTAAGAGGTCTTTTTCAATTATTTTTTTGTTCTATAGGGTTAGTAGACCAATAGGAACCCTTCTACAGTCTTAGATTTTTTTAAGAATTAGGAGGACACTGGCCCTGTCCTACTAATTCAAAATGTCCTTCCAGTGTTGCGTGTATTCTGATCATTTGTCCCGCTAATACAGGTAAACAAACGCATGTACACACCCATGAACACACACATGAACAAACACATTAACACAAGTGTGAACACACACATGAACACACGCATGTACACACACAAATTAACACACAAATAACAAACAAATGATCACACACATAAAGACACACATGTTTACACACACGCACACACACAAACATGAACACACACATGTGCACACACATGAACACACACACACAAACATGAACACACACATGTACACACGTGTGAACACACACATGAACACACATGAACACATATGTACACACACATGTACACACACATGAACCCACACATGAACACACAAATGTACACACAAATGATCTCACACATTAACACACACTTGAACCCACACATGAAAACACAAATGTACACACAAATGATCTCACACATGTACACACACATGAACACACGCATGTACACGCACACATGAACACACAAATGAACACACATAAACAAACAAATGATCACACAAATGAACACACATGTTTACACACATGAACACACACATGTGCACACACATGTACACACAAATGAAAACACATGAACACACACATGTACACACACATGAACACACATGAACACACAAATGAACACACATAAACACACACATGTACACACAGATTAACACACACAAAAACACACAAATGAACACACATAAACACACACATGTTTACACGCACACATGAACACACACAAAAACACACACGTTTACAAGCACACACACACACACGTGTACACACACATGAACACGCACATGAACACACAAAAGAACACACGCATGAACACTCACACACCCATACACATGAACACAAACACGCACAAAGATGAACAAACACATTAAAACACACAAATGTACACACAAATGATCTCACACATGTACACACACCTGAACGCACACATAAACACACACATGTTTACACGCACACACATGAACACACACATGAACACACAAAAGAACACACGTATGAACACACACACACCCATACACATGGACACACACATGTACACACACATGTACACACACATTAACACACATGTGAACATATACATGAACACACACGTTTACACACGCACACACACATGTACATACACATGAACACACATGAACACGCAAATGAACACACATGAACACACACACGTACACATACATAAACACACAAATGAACACACATGAACACACACATGTACACACAGATTAACACACACAAAAACACACAAATGAACACACATGAACACACACATAAACACACACATGTTTACACGCACACATGAACACACACATAAAAACACACATATTTACAAGCACACACACGCACACACACATGTTCACACACATGTACACGCACATGTACACACACATTAACACACGTGTGAACATACACATGAACACACATGTACACACAAATGATCTCACACATGTACACACACATGAACACACACATGAACGCACATAAACAATCAAATGATCACACATATAAACACACAAATGTTTATACGCACACATGAACACACACAAGAACACACACTTAAACACACACATGTTAACACGTACACACACATGTACACACACATGAACACACACATGAACACACAAAAGAACACACGCATGAACACTCACACACCCATACACATGAACACACACACACACACAAACACACACATGAACACACACACACACACATGAACACACACATACATGTTCACACACATGTACACACACATGTACACACACATTAACACACGTGTGAACATACACATGAACACACATGTACACACAAATGATCTCACACACACATACGGGTTTTGGTGGATTAGGACAGTTTTTTCAAACACGTTTGTTACTACATTATGGGGACACCCCTTTCTGCTTGATTTCTAAGGACAAGCAGTATCTCAAAAAATCTATTTGTGGCGGTACTTCACATAACCCAGTTCAAAATTTGAAAAAAGTTATTACAACAAGAAATTCTAATACATGACAAAACACAACATTACCAGGACACTTTAATGAGCTCCATTAACCCTACCTCTGACAAAAAGAGTATTTATGAGGTCTACAATATACAAACACACAAACATGTCTAAAACATGACTTCAAAGGACCCAACGACCTTGATGGGTCCTCCCACACATAAATGCTTTTGTTGAACTTTTATACTGTGTAGTTCACTGTAATTATTGTTTTTATAAACATAAAAAAGTACATTTAAATGCTTATGACAGTTTTATTTGTGAAATGAAAAGCAAATACAGCAAAAATTTTGAACAAAACTTGGTCTTGTCAAAAAGGTGACAAGAATATGCAGTTTTAAATGGAAAAACATTCAAGAATCTAGTGCTTATTTATTGTTATTGTTCTGTCTAATGTAAAAGATAGTTTTCAGAAAAAAATACATAGCAATAAGTGCTTACTTCAAAAATATATTCTTTCTAATGTAAAGGCAAATAAAGAAATAACCTTTTGACAACTGAACAAAAAAACAATATTTAAGCCTTAACTGCTTATTCATACTTCTATACTATATGTCAAAAATCTTCATTTAGCAAACATTTGAATTTGGGCCCCACATGGCTTACCTTTGGGCTGAATTGTTGAGCCCAGGGTGGGTTTGTTCACAGGTTCCACAGTGGCCCCATCTGTGTTTTCCCATACTAGCTTGAATCGGCACTCAGTAATCTGGCTCGCTAGACAGTGTAGCTCGCTAACTCGCTACACTATTCGTAAGGCAGGTTGTTGGCACACAATGCTTTCCACTGGGCAGCTGGTTAGCGTTGGGGACCCAGACCACTGAGTTCCCATCTAAGCCAGTGTGTGCAAACACAGATGGGGCCACCACGGAACTCGTGGACAAACCCACCCGGGGCCCAGAAATTCAGCCCAAAGGTAAACCATATGGGCCATATGGAAATGTTTGCTGGGTTACTTTTTGTTTTTCATGGTAATATCATGATTTCTCATAAAGTCGCTGATGTTCTGTAGGGTACAGTTGTCAAGAACAGGATTCTCTGCCTTTTTGCACTGCCCACATTCTATCATGGAAGCAAGTTTTCCCTTCATTATTTGGTCCTTGAAGTGTCTCATGACAGTGTTTACTTCCTCTTTGGACCAGGGTCATTTTATTTGCTTCATTCGTTTCTCTTCTTGCTCAGCAGCTAAAAAAGATAAAACACAGTTTGAAATTAGACACCCATTTCAGGAGATTTTTAGGCCCAATCTAAATTCTTTCCTTCTCCCCACTCCTAAATTCAACATTCCAAACAGAGACTTATGAAAATTAGTGTCTCAAAACTTGGACGTCACCATTAGTCGATAGTCGGCTTGCAATAGCGCAGCACTTCCACTGCTCTACTATACATAACAGCGATTATCTAACTTCAAAAGGGTCATGCTACAACAAAGTCATTACTTAAATTTACATTTAAACTTCTGTGCTTCAGAGCGCACCCACATTAAGAAAAGTGCTTGCACAGCACAGCGGAACTCCTTTACAAGGGAGGGGTCAGTTTCCCTCCACATGGAGGGTAGAAAATAAAAAAATATATTTCGGACACCACTTCAAAAGGATGGAAGCTGAATAAGATTCTATGCTTAAACACTGAGCAAAGGGTCCTGTTAAAACCTGGACCTGTCCAGTTGAGTATTACACAGGACATGTGTGTAACAGCGATCATTAGGACAACGTCAATCCCAGTATACTAGTTTAAACACTATGTCCTGCTAATTTCAGAACCTGTCCAGTTGAGTATTACACAGGACACGTGTGTAAGAGCGATCATTAGGACAACTTCAATTCCAGTATACTAGTTTGAACACTATGTCCCGCTAATGTCAGAACCTGTCCAGTTGAGTATTACACAGGACACGTGTGTAAGAGTGCTTTATGGGACAACCTGCTTTGTCCCGTTCATGCTTCAAAGGTTATTCTATCAAATACAGGCATCATTTATGGTACATGTTACCAGTGATCCATGTATCTTAATACTACTTGATATATAAATGCCTAAATGTTTCTACAATTGTTAAATAGGTATTTAAACTGAAATTTACCTGCGGTGTGTCGTCCGGAGAGGACCTGGAAGTGGGTGGATTCTCTTCTAGAGATGGACTTTTCTTTAGATTTCTGAGATGAAAAGATGGAAGCTGAATGAGATTCTTTGCTTAAACACTGAGCAAATAGTCCTGCTAAAACCTGGAACTGTCCAGTTGAGTATTACACAGGACATGTGTGTAAGAGCGATCATTAGGACAACTTCAATTCCAGTATACTAGTTTTAACACTATGTCCCGCTAATGTCAGAACCTGTCCAGTTGAGTATTACACAGGACACGTGTGTAAGAGTGATTTATGGGACAACCTGCTTTGTCCCGTTCATGCTTCAAAGGTTATTCTATCAAATACAGGCATCATTTATGGTACATGTTACCAGTGATCCATGTATCTTAATACTACTCGATATATAAATGCCTAAATGTTTCTACAATTGTTAAATAGGTATTTAAACTGAAATTTACCTACGGTGTGTCGTCTGGAGAGGACCTGGAAGTGGGTGGATTCTCTTCTAGAGATGGACTTTTCTTTGGATTTCTGAGATGAAAAGATGAAAGCTGAATGAGATTCTTTGCTTAAACACTGAGCAAATAGTCCTGCTAAAACCTGGAACTGTCCAGTTGAGTATTACACAGGACATGTGTGTAAGAACGATCATTAGGACAACTTCAATTCCAGTATACTAGTTTAAACACTATGTCCCGCTAATGTCAGAACCTGTCCAGGTGAGTATTACACAGGACACGTGTGTAAGAGCGCTTTATGGGACAACCTGCTTTGTCCCGTTCATGCTTCAAAAGTTATTCTATCAAAAACAGGCATCATATATGGTACATGTCACCAGTGATCCATGTACTTTAATACTACTCAATATTGGAATACCTAAATGTTTCTACAATTGTTAAATAGGTATTTAAACTGAAATTTACGTGCGGTGTGTCGTCTGGAGAGGACCTGGAAGTGGGTGGATTCTCTTCTAGAGATGGACTTTTCTTTGGATTTCTGAGATGAAAAGATGGAAGCTGAATGAGATTCTTTGCTTAAACACTGAGCAAATGGTCCTGCTAAAACCTGGACCTGTCCAGTTGAGTATTACACAGGACATGTGTGTAAGAGCGATCATTAGGACAACGTCAATCCCAGTATACTAGTTTAAACACTATGTCCTGCTAATTTCAGAACCTGTCCAGGTGAGTATTACACAGGACACGTGTGTAAGAGTGCTTTATGGGACAACCTACTTTGTCCCGTTCATGCTTCAAAGGTTATTCTATCAAATACAGGCATCATTTATGGTACATGTTACCAGTGATCTATGTACCTTAATACTACTCATTTATTCATTCCATTCATTCATTCATTTTCTATACCGTTTTTCCCCTTTGGGGGTCACGGGGCTGCCGGAGCCTATCCCGGCCACTTGGGCGAAGGCATGGGATGCCCTGGACAGGTTGCCAGTCTGTCGCAGGGTGGAATGTCCACAATCACACATCCATTAACTCTCACACGCACACCTATGGACAATTTAGAGTTGCCAATTAGCCTATGAGGCATGTTTTTGGACGGTGGGAGGAAGTCGGAATCCCCGGAGAGAACCCACACATACACGGGGAGAACTTGCAAACACCACACAGAAAGGTCCCCCATTGATGTTCTATTTCGGGTCCCCCAGCCAGGACTTGAAACGGGGGCCTTCTTGCTGTGAGGCAAGAGTGAGGCAAGAGTGCTAACCACTGCGCCACCGAGCAGCTTAATACTACTAAATATTTAAATACCTAAATGTTTCTACAATTGTTAAATAGGTATTTAAACTGAAATTTACCTGCGGTGTGTCGTCTGGAGAGGACCTGGAAGTGGGTGGATTCTCTTCTGAAGATGGACTTTTCTTTGGATTTCTGAGATGAAAGGATGGAAGCTGAATGAGATTCTTTGCTTAAACACTGAGCAAATAGTCCTGCTAAAACCTGGACCTGTCCAGTTAAGTATTACACAGGACATGTGTGTAAGAGCGATCATTAGGACAACTTCAATTCCAGTATACTAGTTTTAACACTATGTCCCGCTAATGTCAGAACCTGTCCAGTTGAGTATTACACAGGACACGTGTGTAAGAGCGCTTTATAGTACAACCTGCTTTGTCCCGTTCATGCTTCAAAAGTTATTCTATCAAATACAGGCATCATATATGGTACATGTCACCAGTGATCCATGTACCTTAATACTACTCAATATTTAAATACCTAAATGTTTTTACAATTGTTACATAGGTATTTAAACTGAAATTTACCTGCGGTGTGTCGTCTGGAGAGGTCCTGGAAGTGGGTGGATTCTCTTCTGAAGATGGACTTTTCTTTGGATTTCTGAGATGAAAGGATGGAAGCTGAATGAGATTCTTTGCTTAAACACTGAGCAAATAGTCCTGCTAAAACCTGGACCTGTCCAGTTAAGTATTACACAGGACATGTGTGTAAGAGCAATCATTAGGACAACTTCAATTCCAGTATACTAGTTTAAACACTATGTCCCGCTAATGTCAGAACCTGTCCAGTTGAGTTTTACACAGGACACGTGTGTAAGAGCGCTTTATAGTACAACCTGCTTTGTCCCGTTCATGCTTCAAAAGTTATTCTATCAAATACAGGCATCATTTATGGTACATGTCACCAGTGATCCATGTACCTTAATACTACTCAATATTTAAATACTTAAATGTTTCTGTAATTAATAGGCATTTAAAATTTACTTGCGGTGTGTCGTCTGGAGAGGACCTGGAAGTGGGTGGATTCTCTTCTGCTGATTGACTTGGCTTTTCTTTGGATTTCTGAGATGAAAGGATGAAGAGTAAATCATATTCTTTAATTTAAATATAGTATTATACATTATTTTAAAGCATAACAATTATTTTACAGATACCTTGATTCTCCATGGCCATTCGGAGTCACCATAATTATAGGTGATTTCTTCTCCAGGACCAATAAAATAAACAGAGATGAGGTTCTCCATTCACTCTGGTAATGGTCATTTTGCTGTTTGGGCTCACTTCGTCATCATTTTTTAGTCTTCCAAGTGACCCGTCCTCTCTAGCAGCATCAATACTAAAATATAAAACAGACAATAAGTTATGCTACATAGGGAAGTTATTGAGCACATTGAGTATTTAAGACTAAATAACATTCCTGCTACAACCTAAAACTTCCATGGAACATTACAAATTGTTTAACCTTGTCTTAGACTGTATTTCATCACTAAAACTACTTTTTACCAATAAGAGAGTAGAGATGACATTACCATTAAAAAAAAGGACATACATACCATAACAACTTTCCATTGAACTGGAAATCAAACATAAAAACCTTCAGGGCATCATGGTAAACTTTCAGTCTGCTTTCTTGTTCCTTTTTAGATATGAGCTGTCCTCTGTATTCAAGAAAGAAATCTCCCTTTTGAAAGGGCCGGGAGCTGAACACACCTCGACCTAGGAGAGTAATAAAATAAGAAACAATGCAAAGTTATCATATCGTAGGAATTAAATAGTCTATTTAATGTGGGGCTTTGTGGGGTGCTGTTAGCTTCAAAGTAGAAATGTCGCTCAATGCGTAGAAACCGTTCAAACAATGACGTGGATTTGTGTTTCCAGTTGTGTCCCGACTAATTAAAGGCTGCTGTTATTCCCACATATTTATGTGCAGCCAGGATTCAGATTGCACCCTTTCCCGCATGGATACATTTTATGTTCATGCTAATGTTGTTAGCATACTGCTAAACTGGCTTCTCTCCGGCTCCGTTCTTCAACAGAAAAAGCACTGACCACACCGATTAAAATAAAAATGATAAGCGAACAGGCGCTTCATAATAACCGTAACATTAATAAAAGCGTGTTTAGAAGATCATCTCGTATATTACCGAGCTGCCAAATCTATCTATGTCGCCGCTCGGTGGAACTATTTTTCTCTTCCTGTATTTCAAACACTACTGCGCATGTGCGAATGATTTAGTCTGACTGAAAGTGTGACCCATGTGAGCGTTTGTTATAATCTGAAAACGTTTTTCTGGGCTCATGTACACGGTAGGATTTTAATCCGACCAGCTTCGAAAGAGAGGCTGCGAAAGTCCGCGAAAGTGAAAAGCAACAAACATTACTTAAAAGGATGGTTCTTACCTGGTCCACAGTCAGGTGATACGTTTTGCATTAATTCCTTACCGTTAGAGAATCTGGCTGCAGAAGAAATTATTTCGCTCTAGGATCATTAGCCGAAAGTTCTGGATCAGATCAGATGAGGCGTACACGTGCGTACCAACCAGCGCAAACGTGCGGTACTGCCCCCTACTGCTGTGAAATGTGGATCTTTAGGGAACCATCAGGTCTCCCAGAAGTCTGCAAGCTTTAAAACTCCCACAACTGTAATTTTGACGGGTGGTCATCTGGCCAATGGAAGGCCAGACTAAATGATGATGTTATGTATTGATGAAAAATTCGGCTTTTTTAGACAACTGGCTTTTTTTATCACCTCCCTAAAATGACCCCTCTCTTTCAGCTCCCAAACAGCTCTTCCAGTTATTGTGTTTCTTCATTTAATGTATTATGACTGACAATTTTTTTTATACTAAATACTAAACAAATTCAAACTGAAACACTGGGCATGCCAACCAAAACACAATGGGCAATAATAAATAAATAAATAAAAAATGTAAAAAAACGTTTTTTTTTTGTATTTATTTGAAAATTACCAATTCCCTTAGCTTGGAGGAGCTGGTCTGAATTCTTCATTGTGTGAATGCTTCAAAGCATTCGCATTCAGGGGGTTATATATGACAGTTGCTTTAAATTTGACAAACAGATTGACATTGTTTTTAAAAGTTGATTTTATCACTTGCCCCTTTTAACTAAAGCTAAACCTTCCTGGTGCAGTAATCTTGAAATAGTCATTCACACCATGATCCCCTCCTGCATAAATTACTGCAACTCTCTGTACTTTGGTGTTAGTCAGCATGTACTAAACCGCCTCCAGTTAGTCCACAATACATCAGCACAACTGTTAACTAGAACATCCAGACATGAACATATCACTCCAGTACTCAGGTCACTTCACTGACTTCCTGTTCTTTTTAGAATTTAGTGTACACTTTTAATGTTAAGCTCTTCGTGGTTTTGGCACAGTTTACATAACTGAGCTAACTGTTCACGGCCATTCTTTAGTTTTAACCAGTATCTGCTTAATGTGTCCAGGTCAAAACAGAATTGCTGGGATGAATGTACTTTCCCCTTTGTATCTTGCCCTCAGTTAGGGAATAAAATTCCTGCAGAAATGTGCATGAAATCTGACCTTAACAGTTCAAAATGTAAACACATACTTTTTTAGAAGTTTTTTTTTTTACTGATTAGAAGTTGGTGTTTTTTTTTATTTTCATTGATTTGCTCTATTGCATTATTAGTCTTTTATATATTTTATTGTTGCCTACTTTTTGTAATTGTGTGCTGTTTTTATTTGGTTTTTAATATTCTTAATTTTAAGCTTTGTTTTTTCTTCTATTGCAATGCACTTTGGTTCACCTAAAGCCATTGTAAAGAGCTATAGAAATAAAGCTCCATTCATTCACCAGTTCTTTTATTTATTCAAGCAAAACAAGACAGAATTTGCAATGTGTTGAATACTTTTTCAAACCACTTTGTATATTTACTTTCCTTTGTGTGATAGTGAATAATACTTGAAACCTATGTAAAAATAATATAAAGCTTTATGTGTCATTTTAACAACAATTGAAAGGCTAATTGTGAGCATTTCTCAGTATTCCAGCTGACAGTCACCATACATCAGGGGTCGGGAACCTATGGCTCGCGAGCCACATATGGCTCTTTTGATGGTCACGTATGGCTCGCAGACAAATCTTTATTTATACCATTTTTTTTTTCATTAGACCAGTCCTTCTCGTGCGCGATGCGATGCCAGAGGGGCGCAGTAGTAGCGGTGCTTGGAGAGAAAAACCTGCGCCAGCACTCAGTTTACTATTATCTACTATTTCACAGAGTTTATTCCAGCAGGAAACCTATTAATTGCCGTGCCTAAACCTGCGCGCTCCCGTCTCTGAGAAAGAGCGCGCAGATACGGGGACGGGATGTGAGGAAGAAAGCAGAGGGTGGGGGTGCCCCCCACCCTCTGCTTTCTTCCTCACAGGCAGCAGGTGAATCGCACAGGGATTGTAAAAACGTAAAACCCGCTGCCCGTCACTCACTGCAGTGTGAGTGTGTCTGTCTCCACATCTTCCTCACATCTACAGAACATTCAGACCTACGATCACGTTTAAAGTCTCAACGCCTGCATGAAGCAGAAACTCACCACGTATCAACCAGACTAGACCATCAGCAAAACCATCACGAGAAATACTCATCATTTATTAGCAACAGCATAACGATGTTATTAAAAAGAATCCACAGACTTATTGTACTTTAAAAGTGTTGAAATTACATCAAATGCTCACATTCACTTGTATATTTAGTTTTAAACATATTCTAGCGGACTGAGTTGGGTCCGCTGTTGGGCCGCGTTAAAACTTCTGGAGTTCCCTGAACGCATCAAGCAGAGATCTGATTGGCTCTCAGTTCTGTCGCTCAGCCTGTTGTTAGGTAGTTTGGACCAATGGGGTTCAGCTATGGGCCGAATAAGGGAAATGGGAGGACTGGAGCGGGAGCAGAGGAATATAAAGTGGGAGAAGCGCTCTTGTCTCAGCGGGAGAGATTCAGGAGTTGCTGAATTAATTTTACGGCGTTTGTTGTGGTCTGCAGTAACCAGAATAAATAACCTTAAAAGAAGTTAAGTCTCCGTGCCTCAGTGTGGGACAGGGACGCTACATTATTGTATGGCTCTTTCTAAATTACATTTAAAAATATGTGGCGTTTATGGCTCTCTCGGCCAAAAAGGTTCCCGACCCCTGCCATACATGAATAAGAAGGACTGTGTAAGAATTACCAGGACATAACTCATTAATATTCACTCATGTGTGAATATTCATGAAGTCCTGCTATACCACATGCAGCCTCTAGGGGCGTAGTGAGTCATACACAGGTGAGACACAAAAACGGGTATATATGTACTAAGAGGTCTTTTTCATTTTTTTTTTTTTTTTTTGTTCTATAGGGTTAGTAGACCAATAGGAACCCTTCTACAGTCTTAGATTTTTTCAAGAATTAGGAGGACACTGGCCCTGTCCTACTAATTCAAAATGTCCTTCCAGTGTTGCGTGTATTCTGATCATTTGTCCCGCTAATACAGGTAAACAAACGCATGTACACACACATGAACACACACATGAACGCACATAAACAATCAAATGATCACACATATAAACACACACATATTTACACGCACACATGATTACACACAAGAACACACACATAAACACACACATGTTAACACACACATGTACACACACATGAACACACACATGAACACACAAAAGAACACACACATGAACACACACACACACACACACACACATGAACACACACGCACACACATGAACACACATACATGTTCACACACATGTACACACACATGTACACACACATTAACACACGTGTGAACATACACATGAACACACATGTACACACACATGTACACACACATGAACCCACACATGAACACATGAACACACTCATCCATGCATTTGTTACGTCGAGGCTGGATTACTGTAACTCCTTGTTAGCAGCGTGTCCTAAGAGTTCCTTAAGAAGTCTCCAGCTTGTTCAGAACGCAGCAGCTAGATTGTTAGCAGGAACTAGCAGAAGAGATCACATCACTCCTGTGTTAGTTTCGCTCCATTGGCTCCCAGTTGATTCTAGAATTAAGTTCAAGATCCTCCTGTTAACCTATAAGGCCTTACATGGAATGGCCCCGTCCTATATTAATGACCTCATAGTCCCTTACCATCCAATCAGAACACTTCGCTCGCAAAATGCAGGACTGCTTGTGATTCCTAGAATTAGTAAAAGTACAGTTGGAGGTAGAGCGTTTAGCCACCAAGCCCCTGTCTTATGGAATAAACTCCCAGCTCATGTAAGAGAGGCCGATTCAGTTTCTACATTCAAAGTTAGACTGAAAACATTCCTCTTTGGACAGGCTTATTGTCAGACTAGTTAGTATTCAGAGATTATTTAACTTAATGTTAATTGTTTAAATTAAACTAAATAACAATAACTATTATTTTAAAAGGCTGCTAGAAGTTGAAGCTGGGGTAACTATGGTGCACTGGGGCTCTGTCCTCTTTTCTGTCCTTTTCCAATACTTTTCTTTTCTCATCTACCTCTACACTTCCTCTCTTCTCTATCTGTGATCATCATTTATCATTTAGTTCTCCATGCCTCTGTTTGGTGCAGTACGATTCATGTATTGTCCCTCTATCCCTCTCCCCTCCTGGGGAGTGGGAGTGCTTCCAGATTCCAGTTGGCCCATCCGTGCTCCTGTTCCTGACTGTGTACCTCGTCTCTGCTCCTGCTCCATAACCTGGCTGTGGTTCCTGTCTCCGGCTCGACTCGCGCCCCTGACTGTCCCCAACCCCGGCTGGATGAAGCTCGTCTGCTGGACTTTAAATATATAGATGTAGAGTTAGATAAGTTAATTCTTCTCTAAGAGTTCTGGTAAATCGCCTGTCCGTCCTGGGGGAGGATCCCTCCTTCATGTGGGCACCCCTGAGGTTTCTTCATTTTTTTCCGGAATCCGGTTTTTTAGGAGTTTTTCCTTACCGCGAAGGGGGGTCTAAGGGCAGGGATGCCAGTATAGCTAAGTCAGTTTGTTAGTTTATTTTAGTATTTTTCTATTGACTCCTTGTATTCATGATCCTTTGAGTCATGTTTTACTTCAAAGCCCATCGAGACGACTGTTGTTGTGATTTTGGGCTATACAAATAAAATTGAATTGAATTGAATTGAACACATAAATGTACACACAAATGATCTCACACATGTACACACATGAACACACGCATGTACACGCACACATGAACGCACAAATGAACACACATAAACAAACAAATGATCACACACATGTACACACACATGAACACACAAATTAACACACATGAACACACACATGTACACACACATGAACACACATGAACACACAAATGAACACACATGAACACACACATGTACACACACATGAACACAAACATGAACGCACATGAACACACAAAAGAACACACGCATGAACACTCAAACAAACACACAAACACGCACAAAGATGAACAAACACATTAAAACACACATGAACACAGAAAATGTACAAACAAATGATCTCACACATGTACACACACATGAACACACACATGAACGCACATGAACTCACAAAAGAACACACAAATAAGCACACACATGTTTACATGCACACACATGTACACACACATGAACACACACATGAACACACACACATGCATACACATGAACACACACACACATGAACACACACACATACATGTTCACACACATGAACACACACGCACACACATGAACACATGCGCACACACATGTACACACACACGCATACACATGAACACACACACACATGAACACACACACACGAACACACACTCACACACATGAACACATACACACACACACATACACACATGAACACGCACGCACACAACTGAACATGCATGCACACACACATGAACACACGCACACACACATGCAGACACACATAAGACAAACCTGCACAAATGTACAAACACAGACGCGCGCTCATGCACATAAACACGTGCACACATATGCACATACACACACAACAACACAAACATGCACATGTCAGTGCGCCTCATGCACACTGAAATGCACACACCCTCATGCATGCAGACACATAAGAAAACACACCCACACACACGTGCACACTCGCAGGCAAACACAGACATACAAACACACACGTGCACCCTCAGGTACACGTGCACACACAGCAGCTCTGTGCTCAGCCTGAGCTTCTTCCCCTCCCCCCATCCACATCTCTCCCCCCTCTTGCCCCCCCGCCTGCTATTTCAAGCCTCTGCCAAGGAGAGAGGGCGGGCGGGCGAGCGAGGCAGAGACACACAGATGCGCAGAGAGAGCGGGGAGGGGGGGGCAGACAGGATTTAGAGTTCAAGTGCAGAAAAGGAGCAGAAAGGGGGGCAGGAACACCGACGGAGGAGGACAAAGCTCTTCGTCTGCACACCTCCAGCTGCTCCTCACGTGTGGAGGCGACCTCCGGGAGGAACCAAGCTCTGATTCGAACCCCTCCAGCACCGGGGAAGAAACGACCCCCTCCCTCTCTGCGCTGACACACTCCTCCTCTATCCCTCCCTCCTGGATATTTCTCCATTAACCTCCTGCCTCTTTCTTTCTCTCCTCCCACCTCCTCACGCTCATGCACACGCCCCGGACTCCTTCCCACTCCTTTCCCTTCCGTTCACTTTCGCTGGAGGTTGAGCTCAGTTTTTCCCTCTTTCTTCTGCTGGCCGCCTTCGCCTCTGTCCTCATGCTGGGGGCGCCGAGTACGGCGAGTCCCACGCAGGCCGAGGATTGGCCCCGCATCACGCTGCACGCCACAAAGCGCCCGTCCTTTCCTGTCAACAGTTTTTCTCCCCTCCTGCAGGATCCTTCTGTCCGTGTTTTCCACATAGATCTGGACTCTTAAAGCAGAGCTGTTTCCTTCAGACCCGATCCTCAGAACCGATCCTCGGACCAGATCCTCGGAACTGATCCTCGGAACCGGTCTGCACTCGGAAATGGAAGCTAAGGGTTGAAGAAAGGAAACGGCGTTGGATGAATGGAGGAGAAGCAGAGAGCGTGGTCTGCAGGAGAACCGGCACTCTCCAGAAAAACAGGAGGGAAAGAGGAGGAGAGCCGTGAAATCCAGGAGAACGTCTGCAGAGGAACTCCCTAAATGATGGAAAAAGGAGTAAAAACCGTCGGATGGGCAGAATGGGGTCTGATCGTTCGGATCGGCGCTGATGCAGATTTCTGATTCCTAACCTTTCCTCATCACTCCTGCTGTCTCGCTCTGATTCACTGGTGAGTATTTGCACCTCCTTTTTTTATACTTCTGCTCACACCTCCTTTTTCTGGGTCATTTCTCTCCTTCTGCGCCTCCTTTTTTTGGCCTTTTTCTCCTTGGCTTTCCCCCCACATCCTCCCACCGTCTTCATGTCTTTGGTTCAGGTTTAGGTGAGGGGTCTGGACGGGGAGTGCACCCAGTCTGGAGGGGGGCCCTCGATCGGGAGGAGGCGTGCATCCATCATGCGTGTGCGTGTTGCCGTGCTGGTTAGGGCAGCCGGCGGCGGCGGCGGATGTGCACGCCCTCTGACGCATGCGTGGAATTCGAACAATTGCGTCTCGTGTTGGGCTGGACTCTGCCGCGCGGCTCGCCGGGAAACGCACAGAAATGATCTGGAACGTGTTAAAGAGAAGGTTCTCCAGAGGAGAACTTCATGGAGGCTCTGCTCCTTTAGGAGGCCTGCAGCCCCCCCAGGGTGGAGCTAAAGTGGAAGGTAGAGGAATATTTTGAAGCAGTGAAGCTTTATTGACACAGACGGTGTGACGTTTCCAGCCTGCCTGGAGCAGAACATCTTCTTGTTGTCGTCGTTCACATGCTTGCTGGACGTCTCCTGATCGCCCACACCTGAAGAATTCTGCCGTGATCCAGGTGTGAAGGTGCATCTGTGACGGACACTCCTGGATAGGGTCTGTGGGAGGAGCTTCGTGTGTTGGAGGCTGGATCGTGGAGACCTGCAGAACCTGAATACGAACACACATTTATCGCGATATCAAGCTGTGCAATACGCATATGGCAAAAGACAGTGAGACCAACAAATGGTTCAGTTAAATGTGCTAAAAATGATCATGTGCTAAGATGACCTCATGGCAGCTGCATTTGACTGATCAGGTGGAGTTCTTCTATGTCAGATGTTGCCCTCAATGTAGACGAGGGGCATTTGGAGTATAACTGAAGTTACGTTGACTCTTAATTAAGCTGTTGCAGTGAAATGGAAATGATGGGTTTAGTGGTTCTGCTGTGTCTTCATGTATCGTCATGGATCAGAAACACTGCGAGTCTTCCTCATGTCCTGCAGCCCTGACCTGAACGGCCAATAAGCTCAAAGCAGCCCGTTCTGTTCGTTTGTGCGGATGTATTCAGTCCACGAAGAGACCCCCTCCATGTCCAGACAGACGCGCCGCGGGGGGGGCGGGATGGGGTCAGACGTTTCATCACCTCCACAGATGCTCAGAGACTCAGAAGAAACTCGCTCCAGTCCACAGCCTCCCAGTGGATCTGTAGATCCGTGATCCACTTCAACGGAGGGGATGTCACCGCCGTGGTCGTAGACCAGCTGTTACGTAAGATTACATAACAGCTGCAGGCTCGTGATGGGAGGCTCTGGAGGAGGAGCAGCTCTGGAGGAGGAGCAGCTCTGGAGGAGCAGCAGCTCTGGAGGAGGAGCAGCTCTGGAGGAGCAGCAGCTCTGGAGGAGGAGCAGCTCTGGAGGAGCAGCTCTGGAGGAGCAGCTCTGGAGGAGCAGCAGCTCTGGAGTTGGAGCAGCTCTGGAGGAGCAGCAGCTCTGGAGGAGGAGCAGCTCTGGAGGAGCAGCAGCTCTGGAGGAGGAGCAGCTCTGGAGGAGCAGCTCTGGAGGAGCAGCTCTGGAGGAGCAGCAGCTCTGGAGGAGCAGCAGCTCTGGAGCAGCAGCAGCTCTGGAGGAGCAGCAGCTCTGGAGGAGCAGCAGCTCTGGAGGAGCAGCAGCTCTGGAGGAGGAGCAGCTCTGGGGGAGCAGCTCTGGAGGAGCAGCTCTGGAGGAGCAGCAGCTCTGGAGGAGCAGCAGCTCTGGAGCAGCAGCAGCTCTGGAGGAGCAGCAACTCTGGAGGAGCAGCAGCTCTGGAGGAGCAGCAGCTCTGGAGGAGGAGCAGCTCTGGGGGAGCAAACCGATCCAAACTAGAGCTTTCAAATCTCCGATCTCTCTCAGGTTGCAGGATTCCACCTCTTTTTTATTTTATGCTCATTACCTGTTTTGCTCCAAAAGCTCCACAGACGGCGGAGCGCCGCTGCTGTTCCCACGTTCCTACAGCAGCCGCTCTCATTCATATTTGATGACATTCAGCCGCAGCAAACATTCACGCGCCCAACAGACCGCAGGAATTCCCTCACAGCCGCCGTCTGAAGCCCAACTTCTGCTGAGCCCAACGAGGAAAAGACACCGGCAGGTCAGGGACGGCTGGAAGCGGCTGAAGGAGGCGCTTTACATCCGGAAAAATCCCACCAGGAGGAGCATTCGGCTCACAGAATGAATATAGGAGAATGAAGCTTTGGTCTCATTTAGTCTGTAAGTTAACAAAGATCTAAGAAAGAAAAGCATCTGCTTTCATGAACAGACCACTGAATGGACGGCATTTTCCTCCATCTGGTTCATAGTTGGACACCATTTGGTTTAATATCAATTCATTGCTCAGAATTTGAGTCTAAACTGGAAAATCAAACTTTTAGTTTGGTGATAAAAAGTTTAAACCAAAGAAAAATGAAAATTCCTTCAACGTTTGCAAAGGAGAAATGGATCCTCTTTGGTTTGGAAACGGAAGTTTGATTCCATTAAGAATTCAAAGACCATGAAACCGTTTTTTTCTAAATAATTGTTGCTAACTCGTCTTTAGTCTGTCCTCACAAACATGGTTTGACTCATTTTTCTGTTCTACGTTTCTGGGTTTGGTTACGGCGTTCCCGTGGAGGCGGATCCTTCTGCCCGTCGGTTGTTGGAGCGACTCCCGCTGCCCCAGATCGCCTCTCAGCAGTCGGAGAGACGGTTCAGCCTGATGCAGATGTCAGAGCGCCGTATGACTGGATGACTGCTGCTGAGTCACTCTGTCCTGGTTAAACTCTGTTCTCCGAGGGCAAATGTGCCGCCGCCAACCGCTTGGTCGGGCGCCGGTTTCAGTTTGGGCAAGTCTTGTAGGTGAAAACAGGTGGAGAGGTCGTCAGACGGCTGTGGCGCCGTTCTGGCACGCCGCTGAAGAGCGTGCATGCAGACGGGCTGTGCTGCGGCCTGGACATGCCTGAAGAGTTTGGCTCCTGCCGTTGCTGAGGTCAGCCTCCTTCAGAATAAGAGCGGCATTCTGCCTCTCAGAACAATGCAGCCCTTCTTGGCCCGATATGTGACAGTGTTTATGCCCCGCCCTCTCCACACGTGTGCATGTTGTTCATGCTGACGCAGCAGTGGATGCAGTTTGCTCAGAGAGCATTCTTTTGGTGGCGGCGGAGCGCGGTGAAGACGGTTCATTCCTGACGACTGCAGGAATTTGCCCGGGTCAGCGGGGAGAATTCCTCCGTCTTCACGACAGTCCCCCCCCCTTCATGTCAGCCAAATGCTTTCTCCGTCTCTGGTTCTTGTGGAGTCGAGCTGCTCTGCCTCGTGCATTCTTCACTCCTCCTCTTCCTCGTCTCTCTCCTGGCTCGGTCCGCTGAGGAACCTCCACTCCTTCCTCTGTTTCTGTGCGTTCTCTCCTGCTGACTTCAGTCCTGCAGGTGTTTTAAGGAGGATGTGTGAGGAGTGGGGGGGCTCAGACTTCCCAGCATGCTTGTGGTCGCAGCAGCTAGACTTCATGCATGGGGTGTCCGGTGGTGCCATCCACGGATGATTTGGAGTTCCCGCTCTGCAGGCCGTCACGCCAGCGATCTGAACTGTTGGAGTCCGCTCCGCTTCTCCTCCTCCTTGGAGACCTCCCCAGTGGTTCTCCTCCTCCAAGGGGGAGGTCCGGCGGTCTTCCTGCAGGTGTTCTGGTGTATATTTCGTTCCTTTACAGGCGTTCTGCTCGTCTGACATCATTGACAGACACTGTGAGGCTTTCTGCTTTCACACTGAACTACATGCGTGTTTCTTGCGTTCGTCCATGTGTGCAGAGGTCCGTCCAGGGTTCAGGCCCACGGGTCTTTACGTGAATTTGGTTTTGAACTTACACACTTTACGCGATTTATGTTCAATTATTGTGGAAGTCTTACGCAACTGGGTGTGATTTTTGCGAGATGCAAATGTGTGTCTCTCCACGAGCGATCCACATGTGTCTGACAGACTTTACACGCATGAACCACTGATGTATACGTTTAGATCCACCTCCCAGAGGCCTGGGGGCTTGGGGGTCCTGCAGGATCTCTGCTGTTCCTGTTCTCTTCTGGACTGAGAGGTCTCAGGTCTTTGCAGGGATCTGCTGTAGCCTCTCCTCCATGGAGGGATGTTGATGGCAACATGTTGCTCACAAAACTTTCTAAGTTGCAAATGAAAATATTTAATATTTGCTCTCAATATTTGTTTTTGCTTTTGTTTTTTTTTCTTAAAACAAAGACGGTTGGGTGGAGGTTCAGACCTGCAGATGGGTGGAGGTTCAGACCTGCATTTGGGTGGAGGTTCAGACCTGCATTTGGGTGGAGGTTCAGACCTGCATTTGGGTGTAGGTTCAGACCTGCGGTTGGGTGGAGGTTCAGACCTGCGTTTGGGTGGAGGTTCAGACCTGCGTTTGGGTGGAGGTTCAGACCTGCGGTTGGGTGGAGGTTCAGACCTGCATTTGGGTGGAGGTTCAGACCTGCGGTTGGGTGGAGGTTCAGACCTGCGGTTGGGTGGAGGTTCAGACCTGCATTTGGGTGGAGGTTCAGACCTGCATTTGGGTGGAGGTTCAGACCTGCGGTTGGGTGGAGGTTCAGACCTGCGGTTGGGTGGAGGTTCAGACCTGCGGTTAGGTGAAGGTTTAGACCTGCGGTTGGGTGGAGGTTCAGACCTGCGGTTGGGTGGAGGTTCAGACCTGCGGTTGGGTGGAGGTTCAGACCTGCGGTTGGGTGGAGGTTCAGACCTGCGGTTGGGTGGAGGTTCAGACCTGCGGTTGGGTGAAGGTTTAGACCTGCGGTTGGGTGGAGGTTCAGACCTGCGGTTGGGTGTAGGTTCAGACCTGCGGTTGGGTGGAGGTTCAGACCTGCGGTTGGGTGGAGGTTCAGACCTGCGGTTGGGTGGAGGTTCAGACCTGCATTTGGGTGGAGGTTCAGACCTGCGGTTGGGTGGAGGTTCAGACCTGCGTTTGGGTGGAGGTTCAGACCTGCATTTGGGTGGAGGTTCAGACCTGCGGTTGGGTGGAGGTTCAGACCTGCGGTTGGGTGGAGGTTCAGACCTGCGGTTGGGTGGAGGTTCAGACCTGCGGTTGGGTGAAGGTTTAGACCTGCGGTTGGGTGGAGGTTCAGACCTGCATTTGGGTGGAGGTTCAGACCTGCGGTTGGGTGGAGGTTCAGACCTGCGGTTGGGTGGAGGTTCAGACCTGCGGTTGGGTGGAGGTTCAGACCTGCGGTTGGGTGGAGGTTCAGACCTGCGGTTGGGTGAAGGTTTAGACCTGCGGTTGGGTGGAGGTTCAGACCTGCGGTTGGGTGTAGGTTCAGACCTGCGGTTGGGTGGAGGTTCAGACCTGCGGTTGGGTGGAGGTTCAGACCTGCGGTTGGGTGGAGGTTCAGACCTGCATTTGGGTGGAGGTTCAGACCTGCGGTTGGGTGGAGGTTCAGACCTGCGTTTGGGTGGAGGTTCAGACCTGCATTTGGGTGGAGGTTCAGACCTGCGGTTGGGTGGAGGTTCAGACCTGCGGTTGGGTGGAGGTTCAGACCTGCGGTTGGGTGGAGGTTCAGACCTGCGGTTGGGTGAAGGTTTAGACCTGCGGTTGGGTGGAGGTTCAGACCTGCATTTGGGTGGAGGTTCAGACCTGCGGTTGGGTGGAGGTTCAGACCTGCGGTTGGGTGGAGGTTCAGACCTGCGGTTGGGTGGAGGTTCAGACCTGCGGTTGGGTGAAGGTTCAGACCTGCGGTTGGGTGGAGGTTCAGACCTGCATTTGGGTGGAGGTTCAGACCTGCGGTTGGGTGGAGGTTCAGACCTGCAGTGTGACTTCTGTCAAACATTTCCATCCGTTGATGTTTTACAGAAACAGAATCTGGACGCCATTGTCTAGATTTAAATATTTAATCTGGATTCTGAACACCTCCCAAACGTCTGACGTAACTCCATCCCGCCACAGTGACAGCTTCAGATGGGGGGGGGGGGCAAACAGAAGTGACTGATGGTGTCACACTGCTGGCGGGTGGCGTTGCTCAAACAGCCGTGGGTAAAGCACGCCAAAACACATTAGAGGGAGATGGCGAGCAAAGAAACGGCAGATTTAAGCAGGGAGGAGACCACAGACAGACGAGGCAACGGTTGCTCCTCCCTCCACGCTGTCTGGAAGTTCAGCATCTTCAGCCTCTGTGGTCGCTGGTCAGACGCCAGACAGGAAGAAGGTTTTCTGTTGGACTCCAGACTTTAAGGTGTCCAAAAAAATCCACCTTAAATGAGCCCCAAATGAACAAGAACTCTGAGGAACGCTGAGGAACTCTGAGGAACTCTGAGGAACGCTGAGGAACGCTGCAGACAGATGTTTAGACATTTCAGCTTCTGAACTAGAACCCAGAAAATCTGAGAAGAACGTTTCATTATCTGCTGCTTGCCTAAAACCCTGGATGAGAAAAGCAGCCTCTGGTTCTTAGATTAGCATCTATGTCATGTCAGACCAGCAGACCTGCTGCAGATCTCTAGGTTTGTCCGTCTGGGAGACGACAACATGTCTAACAACAGCCCCCCCCCTCATCTTCCTCCATGGTGCACTGCCCCACTCTCTGTCTCTCCTCCTCCTCTCTCCATCTCTCCTCCTCCTCTCTCCATCTCCTCTCCTCCTCTCTCCTCCTCTCCTCTCTCCTCCTCCTCTCTCCATCTCTCCTCCTCCTCTCTCCATCTCCTCTCCTCCTCCTCTCTCCATCTCCTCTCCTCCTCTCTCCTCCTCCTCTCTCCATCTCTCCTCCTCCTCTCTCCATCTCCTCTCCTCCTCCTCTCTCCATCTCCTCTCCTCCTCTCTCCATCTCTCCTCCTCCTGTCTCCATCTCCTCTCCTCCTCCTCTCCATCTCCTCTCTTCCTCCTCCTCTCCATCTCTCCTCCTCCTCCCTTCCATCTCCTCTCTTCCTCCTCCTCTCCATCTCTCCTCCTCCTCCTCTCCATCTCTCCTCCTCTCTCCATCTCCTCTCTTCCTCCTCCTCTCCATCTCTCCTCCTCCTCCTCTCCATCTCTCTCCCTCCTCTCTCCATCTCTCCTCCTCCTCCTCTCCATCTCTCCTCCTCCTCCTCTCCATCTCTCCTCCTCTCCTACTCTCCATCTCTCCTCCTCCTCCTCTCCATCTCTCCTCCTCCTCCTCTCTCCATATCTTCTCGCCTCCTCTCCATCTCTCTTCCTCCTCCTCTCCATCTCTCCTCCTCCTCTCTCCATCTGTCCTCCTCCTCCTCTCCATCTCTCCTCCTCCTCCTCTCCATCTCTCCTCCTCCTCTCTCCATCTCTCCTCCTCATCTCCATCTCTCCTCCTCCTCCTCCTCTTCTGTCTCCTCCTCCTCCTCTCCATCTCTCCTTCACTCCTCGGCTTCTTATTGATCTGAATTAATTTGCTTCCTATTGATCTGCTGCTCCACCCTTTGCCGCATTGAGCACACACATGGACACGCAGCGTGCACGCATAGAGCCTGCAATTGAAGCACGTGCACGTCTGGTCCGGGCCCTACAAGTGCACGTGAAGACCTCCTCCACGCATGCAGACACACTCACCTGTAAGACCCCGCCCCCTCTCTGAAGAAGTGAGCCTGAAGCCGTCCAGTGACGTCCAGAGGAACCTGGATTCTGAATTGATCAACACTGGAACATTTAGCTTAAAATGAGGATCTTCAGGCACCGACGGCTGATGACAGCCAATGACAGCTGATGACAGTCAATGACGGCTGATGACAGCCAATGACGGCTGATGACAGCCAATGACGGCTGATGACAGCCAATGACAGCTGATGACAGCCAATGACAGCTGATGACAGCCAATGACGGCTGATGACAGCCAATGACAGCTGATGACAGCCAATGACAGCTGATGACAGCCAATGACAGCTGATGACAGCCGATGACAGCCAATGACGGCCGCAGCTCCTCTTGACGCTCGCCAGCAGCGCCGGCAATTAGAACAGAGCCCAACGCCAAGTGATGTCATCCACACGAACAGAGAATGTAGCAGGAAGTCCATCAAAGTCAACAGAAACGTCTGTCTGTCTGTCTGTCTGTCTGTCTGTCTGTCTGTCTGTCTGTCTGTCTGTCTGTCTGTCTGTCTGTCTGTCTGTCTGTCTGTTTCTGTCATTTTAAAGTTAGTGAAAGAACAAACTGATGTCAAAGATGAAAGTTCAGGTTTGACATCAGATACATTTAACAGAATCTAATTTTGACATTTTTTTGTCATTGTACAAGGTTTTTCACAGTAAAAGCGCGTACTTTATGAAAATGTGGAAGTTATGTTTGTATTTGCTACTTATGGAATTCTAGTTTATTAAACCAAAAGAAAAAACATTCACTCATTTTTTCAAAATAATCATTTAAATATGTTAATAATTTATTCAAGATTGTGCAAAAACTAATCATTTACTTTAGGCCTCTCACTCTGTACATTGCTAATTTGCAACCATTTAACACAGGACTCCACCTAATCACCTTGAATGAGTCTAACCCTTGTTCTATCCTATGACCCCCCCCTTCCATTGAGGTGTTCTCCCTACCATGACAAAGGTGGATAAAGGTGGAGAGGATTTCATGTAATCCATGGACACCAGTGAAGATCACAAATCATTGAAGAACAAAGGTTCAGAGCTCTGTCTGGCGGGTCTAGATGACCCCACTGTCTAGTGGGTCGAGATGACCCCACTGTCTAGTGGGTCGAGATGACCCCACTGTCTACTGGGTCTAGATGACCCCACTGTCTAGTGGGTCGAGATGACCCCACTGTCTAGTGGGTCGAGATGACCCCACTGTCTACTGGGTCTAGATGACCCCACTGTCTACTGGGTCTAGATGACCCCACTGTCTAGTGGGTCGAGATGACCCCACTGTCTACTGGGTCTAGATGACCCCACTGTCTACTGGGTCTAGATGACCCCACTGTCTACTGGGTCTAGATGACCCCACTCCCAATGTTACAGAGTCTAGGATAGAACAAGGGTTAAGCTAAACATCTGGAAGCTGCTTCAACAAAACAAAAATCTGGTTCCAAATATTCAAATTCAGCTTCATCTGTGCAGCACATTTCCTGTCCTGCTGCAAAGTGCTTTACATGAAACAAAAAAAAGAAACAAAGATTATCATTAAAAAAACACAAATAGATCTCATATTTGTACTCCGTATTGTTTCATCATATTGTCGGATAAATCATTCACTGCAGATTATTTCAAAATGGTTTAAACTGCAGTTTCATTTCAGAAAAAACCTTCATGGTTTTCATTTCAACGACTCAGTATGTTTATTGTTGGGACCTTCAGTTCTTAAGGTGGACTTTTGTAAACATGCTGACAGTGACTGAAACAGAACAAACGCAGGACGGAGAACAAATCTGTTCTGAGTTCTTTCATTCGTTTCAGTGAAGCAGAAAAGTCGTTTCCCCCTAACGAGCTAAAGTTTCCTCTGTGGTTCCGCCTGTCGCTCCAAATCTCTGCTCGGTGGCATCCGGTTGCCATGACAGCAGACTGCCTGTTCTGCCCTCTACCCTCCATCCGGGATCCGCTGGTCCGTCTGAGCTCAGAAAAGGAGAGACGTTCTCTCAGCCACGTGTCATACGTGACGTTCTACCGTGTGTCAGACGACAGCAACAGGGTTGCAGTGGCTCCATCAGCTTTGGCTCCATCAAAGGTGGAGACATGACTGACAGCACTCATGGTCATCTCCAAGAACCACTGAAGACTGTTTGCTGCTGGTTCTCCGTGTTGACGGCTAGATTTGTTTACAATAACGGTCAATATTTCTCCTCCTGATGACTGGAACCTCCTCCTCTGTTTGTTTTCATAACCAGGCAGTCCAGATCATAAACTCCTTCCAGGTTTTCTCTGGAGGAAGTTCAAACATTTTCCATGGATGTTCATTGAAATCTGGATTTAGAAGAAGACGTTTCTTCTTTCATCGAGGCGTTTGTCTTCTATTTTCCGTCTGCGCATCTTTATTCCTGTGTGTTTATTGATCCTCTTTTTGTTCCCGGTTTTAGGAACGCTGCAGGAAACATCAGGAACTTCCTGTTGAGAGCCGAAGAGCGCGGTTTGTTTCCGGCCATGAGGTAAAGACTTCTTCATGTATACTTTAAAAAGAACTCAGATGAAGGTGGATCTGTGAAGACCAGGGGGGTATTCCAGAAGGCCCGTTTAAACTAGCCTGACTTTAAGCCTGAACTCTGGCTGAAATCCTCCTGAACTTGCTTACTCTGGGTATGTCGGTTCCAGAAGATCGGATATGAGTTAGCGTAACTACGCTCCACTTGGTAACCCTGGGTTAATGCACGTGCATAAAGACATTCTCAATGGATCGCAGATTTCCAGAGTCACCATGGAAACGCGTGGAGAAAAAAAGAGACGCTATACTTCAGTGAGACGGAGTCTGAGATTTTAATGACGGCGTATGAAGATTATAAGACCATCAATAAAGTAATACAGCTGCATCATCAGCAAAAGAAAGAGTTTCTGCTTGGAGAAAAAGAACAAAGTAAATGCAGGAGTTTCTATCTCATTTCCAATTATATTGTGATGTATATTTATATCCAACTTATCCAACTTAAATGAATGACTTCTATTGGTAACAAGTAATTGAGTTAAATTTATTCAACCTAATTTCTTATGTCTATAAAACTCAATAATTGTTTATACAACTCAAATTTACATATATATTTAACTAAAGGTCATATCACTCCAATTCAATTAATATTTTTTCCATCTTAATTAATTATATTTCTTGAACTCTCATATGTCTAAGTTTGAGTCGGTAGATATTCTCATTTTTATAACAATAAAATAAATTATGCATAGTAAATTTACAATATATACCTTCCACGTAGTTATCATGACTCTGACTGTAGCTTCAGTTCACACTCCACTCTGTGGCACTAGTGGTGCTATATAAACTCATCCTCCTCTTCCTCCTCTTCCTCCCTCTCACTCATGGTGCAGAAAGAATTAAACATAACAGGACAAATAACTGGACAAAACTCAGTAAAGCAGCTAAACAACTAAACACATTTGGTCAAAAAGCCACACTTCAACCCAAATCCGTCCAGACAGGCAAAGATATCCCACAATCCCTTGCGGTACCGATCTAACAGCAGCACCAAAGTTACTCCTACTTATTGAATTAATTTGAATGAAATTAAAATAACTGTCTGATAACTACGTGTTATTTTTAAGGTGACTTAACAAAAAAAGGATTTCTCTTAACTGAAGCAAATAATGAAGTTAGATCAAAGTAAAAAGTTTCTCTTTAAACATCCATATATGGTCTTATCAGCCTCTCACGGTGGAAAAAGTATTATCTGAGCTTCTTCATCCACTACATCATCTTCAAATGGACACGCCATGCTGCTGCACCTCTCTGAAAACAAACTACCCTTCAACTAAACCTGCTCCAGACCAGGTTATGTTCAGAGCATGAGTTGCTATGGCAACTTGACAACCCTGAAACATACCTCCATTTCTGGAACTGAAAGCTGAGGTTATCCACTTCCTTAGCCTCAAACTTACCGTGGGAGCTAGCAGAACCTGCTGTCTGGAATACCCCCCTGGACTGGCACATGGGAAACCAGGGTTCAATTCCCAAAGGGGGCGCGATGGGCCTCATGCGGTGTGGGTCCTTAGGTCAGACGCTTTACACTCCTGCCTAACTATGTAGCCGTGATCTGTGCCGGTCCCCAGCCCGGAAAAACAGGCTTGTGTCAGGCTGTGGTGATGTGCTAAAAAACACAGGCACACACTAATGCACACACATGGCACGACACACACACACACAGACACATACACACACATGTAATGACACACAAACACACACACTCAAAGGAACACACACAGACACGCAACCCAATAGCCATTGACAGCTCTGCCCTAGCAACCAGTGGGCATCATGCCAAGCCATGGAGGTGTTTCCATGGCAACGCTCTCTGCCTTGTAAATAAGGTAGAGCAGAGTGAAAGTGGGGGTTTGGGAGGACTTGCTCTCCAGTTCGGTGTTCTGCTCTGTTTCCAGTCTTAGGAAGGGGGGCTGACCCTTCAGCAAACGTTCTTCAGAGGTTCCTCAGAGCGGAGATCCCAGGACTCCTGAAGAACGTCTGTTCAGGAAGAGGGACAGGACTGATCCCAGTCTTTGGTTCTGGATGAATTTATTATGAAATATATTTCTGGAAATGCTTTGCTTATAGGAAGGTTTGTCTGTTTCCTGTTTGGACTCAAAGTTCCAGTATTTATGCTTTAGCTTCTGAGGGCTATGGAACGTTCAGCTTCTCTGCTGTCTGAGCCCCGCCCCTCACAGTGTGGGGCGGGGCTTCATAGCAATTTCTCGTCCTGGCTGCGCTGTCAGGGTTTAGCAAACCGAGCCGTGCCGTCAGACAGAAGCATCTTCATCTCTTTGGTTATCATCGTACGCCTGCGTTTCTTTGAGATCTTTCAAATGTTTCACAACTGATTTGAGTTTTGGAGGAAAATCCTCTTCATCAAACTCTGACATCCCTTTCTCTGCCTCATATCTCCATCAGCTGGAGTTCTCAGGAAATGGTTGGAGTTCCTGCTTCTCAAATGGTTTATTTTCTGAGTGATAACAGAGAAAACCTTTACAGAACTGATCCGAAGCGTTTGTCATACAAACACACATTTGCTGCAGGTTTGGTGAAGGAAGCCGGACAGAGAGGAGTCCTCAGGGCTGTGGAGCCTCTGAGGCCTTCGTCTGCAGAGTCTTCTCTTTAAGGTAGTGAAGTTTGGATCAGAAAGGCTGAATGTTTGTCTCATTTACATGTTTGGCAGCAGAAAACCTCTTCCTACTTTTCCAGCTGTAGTTTTCCAGGATCATTAGAAATCTGAGCGTTAGTGAGAACCAGGAGGCTTCAGGCTGTTCTGCTCTCATGAGGTTTTGGAGCTTCTGGTTCCCACCAGAATCCCTGTGGCATCCAGGCGGGCGGGCTGGCCCAGAGCCGGCGTCGGTACAGCTGTGCCGCAGACGCGCGTGACCCGACTTCCAATAAGGCGCTGAAAAGACGCTCAGATGGGAGAGGAACCAGAACCGCCACGGGGGTCGGAGTGAGGCGAGAGGCTGCTGCCAGCAGCACACGACCATGAAGCTTTTTACACGCTGAAGCGATGAAGGACGAGGAAGAGGCACAGAGAGGTGGGAGGACAGCAGGAAAATGACGGGTGGGCGGGGCCAGGGCTGGTAGAATGGAAGAGGGCAGTGGAGACAATGGCTTTGTTTCTGGAAAGCAGCCAAAAAAACAACAAAAGGCCAGAAAAACACGAAGCTTTCATCCCAGTTTCTTCTTTTTGACTCGTTTCGTTTCTGGACGGAAGCTCAAAGCTAAAAGCACGCCGGCGATGAAGAACCCCACACATTTGGTTGAATAGGAGATGTGCCCGTGTGTTTCCTGAGCCTCGCGGGCTCCAAGGGGCACGCCGGTAACCCTCTGTGAGTGCGCGGCGGCTGAATGGACGGCCTTGCAGCTCCGCTGTGCAGCAGCCATCAACTAATCAATGAGGGGTTCAGGCTCACAGCAGCAGTGTCCAAACACCGCCGCCGCCGCCGCCAACAGCCCATTCGCTGCTCCTGCTTCAAATAACCTTCAGCTGGATGGCGAACGCGTGGGCGGGCGCCATTATTGCCGGAGGACAACGGGATCAAGTGGATCCTGCTCTGTGTCCAAACGATCATCCAACCAGTCGCCGTGGCTTTGATGTGTTGAGGCGAGCAGAACTGGAGCGTTTTCAGGTTCTGATCCATATGTAGGGATGGAGGAGGCCGGAGGCGGCATCAACCTCCACGTTTACGGCGTGGAGGTGCTGCTCCTCTTGGATGTTTCCATGGATCTGCTAGAAGCGTGGCAGTAACTCAACGCATGCATGTTTTCAGCTGTCATAAAGCTGAGAAGGATCTGGCATCACAGACTCTTCCTGGAAGGGGCGGGTCCTCACTTTGTGATGTCACAATGTGAGAACCCACTCGTTTTCGTGGATTGGGAGGGGCTGGTGCTCAGAGAGCAGCTTTTTAGAGGAATACTCAGAAAAGCATGAATGGATCAAAATACCACTTTGGGTTGTTTTTAGTGAGGAATTGACATGAAATAAGCTCTTTCAGTGTCTGTTTTTCCATTTCAAACATGTTTTGTTTGGTTCTGAAAAGAGTTTTTCTAACCTTGATTTACTAAAGATGGAACTTTATCTACTGAATTATAGATTCTTACATTTTTTTAAACTAAATATTTTTATTCTGCCTGAAACTAAACAACAAATGACTTTAACTGAAGAGTGATTGTCAGATTAGATGAATTCATTTAGCATTTTCAGAAAAATAAACAGATTATTAAACTCAGTTGTATTGATGAGAAAATCCAAGACGTTTCACCAAAGAATAAAAATGATTTTGAATCTTAAGGATTTCCTTCAAACTTGCCTTTGACGTCCACAAATACTTTTTTTTTACTATTCCTGCTGCTGTGGAAAAATGTTGGCCTAGAAGTTTTCTGGTTTTGGAAATCTGCTGGATCTGTAAAGAACGACTAATTACCAAGTTTAACCAATCACAATCAAGAAATCGTAGCAGTTTTTAGAAAGTGCTGGGAGACGCATAATATTGATGTAATGACAGGAGCCTGCAGGCCGCTAGAGATCTCAGAGCAGGCAGCATTTGGCCCACAGACCGGACTTTGGACATGTCTAAGTACTTCACTTATTTTTTATCAGACACTGGTTTGTTTTGTATAAAACGTACCATACGAAACAAACCAGTGTCTGATAAAAAATAACTTAAGTACTTAGTATAATTTATAGACACAATGAACTTCATTGAATCATTTGGACATGTCTGTCTGTAAATCTCACTTTATTCTGCTTGTTTTCAAAAAAAAAGGACTAGGATTAGGCAACTAAAGAACTTTAACCTAAAGGACTTGAACCTGAAGGTCTTTAACCTGAAACCTGGACCTGAAGGTCTTGAAAGACTTTAGTGTTCTCAGCAGTGAGGATTTCAGTCTTTGAGGCATCAGAACCTCCCGGTCTTCCACTCGGACCCTGTAGAAGCGGATCAGCCTGACCCATGGCGTCAGCAGCTGCAGGTCCATGGTTTCTGTTGGAGGAGGAGCTTCACTTTCCTTCCTGCCCACCAGAAGGAGACATTTCCCCGGTCAGCAGTGCATTTCCAGCTGCACCGCACTAAACTGTGGTGTGACAGCAACTCAATATCTGAATGATTAATGATCGTGAACAGGTAGGAGATGCTGGAACATAATTGTAGGGTTTGTAGGAAACATAGTTTGGTTCAAAATGAATGAATGAATGAAGAAGACAGAGGAGGACAGACCGACCAGGAGGGAGACGACTGGAGGCTGGACGGATGCAGACTGACCTGCTCTGGTGTTCTGCAGCGTGAGGTAGTTGGTTGTATGGTTTCGCATCATAAACAGTCTGGAGATAACTGTACAACCTTCTAGCTTTCCCTGCGGAGTCACCCCCACTTCACCAGTGCCTTCAGCCCCCCCTCCAAGAGGTGAGTGTGAAGATATTCAGGATAAATATTCATTCCTGTAAATCTTTCTATTCTACTCTCCTCGGTTTCCTCGTTTGTATATTCCTATGTGGATCGGGTGGATTTTTTAAGGCAAAGATTTTGTTCTCCTGATCTCGTCTTTTATCAGATTAAAGGATAAATCCTCCATAAATGAGATTTAAGGCCTGCAATCCTAACGACAGAGGAATCCATGCAGCGTTTCAGGCTTGGACATTAGATCCAATACAGATTATAACTGGATTTGCTGTGAAAGTCCAGATAATCCCAACATCAATACGAGCAGCTTCGTCTGCAGAGCTCCTGCTAAACGTCCTAACAAAGCACACGTAGATTAAAGCGTGGATTAACAGTGTTAAAACATACATTAACTGTCCTGAAGCGTAAATTAAGTGTGCATATGTGAGGATTAATTGTGCTGAAACGTAGATTAACTGTGTTTATGCGTAGATTAACTGTGCTAAAGCGTAGATTAAATGTGCTAAAGCGTAGATTAAATGTACTAAAGCGTTGATTAACTGTGTTTATGCGTAGGTTAACTATGTTTATGCGTAGATTAACTGTGCTAAAGCGTAGATTAACTGTGTTTAAGAGCAGATTAACTGTGCTAAAGCGTAGATTAACTGTGTTTAAGAGCAGATTAACTGTGCTAAAGCTTAGATTAATTTAGCTAAAGTTTAGATTAACTGTGCTAATGCATACCTTAAATGTGCAAAAGCGTAGATTGACTGTGATTATGTGTAGATTAATTGTCGTAAAACTTAGATTAACTGTCCCGAAGAGTAGATTAACCGTGCTAAAGCGTAGATTAAATGTGTCTATGCGTAGATTAGATGTGCTAAAGCATAGAATAAATTTGTATAAAAGTAGATTAAATGTGCTAAAGCGTAGATTTACTGTGTTTATGCGTAGATTAACTGTGTTTATGCGTAGATGACCAGTGCTAAAATTTAGATTAACTTTGCTAAAGCGTAGATTAACTGTGTTTAAATTTAGATTAACTGTGTTTATGCGTAGATTAACTGTGTTTATGCGTAGATTAACTGTGTTTATGCGTAGATTAACTGTGTTTATGCGTAGATTAACTGTGCTAAAGTGTAGATTAACTGTGTTTATGCGTAGATTAACTGTGTTTATGCGTAGATTAACTGTGTTTATGCGTGGATTAACTGTGTTTATGCGTAGATGACCAGTGCTAATATTTAGATTAACTTTGCTAAAGCGTAGATTAACTGTGTTTAAATTTAGATTAACTGTTTATGCGTAGATTAACTGTGCTAAAGCGTAGATTAAATGTGTTTATGCATAGATTAACTGTGTTTATGCGTATATTAACTGTGTTTATGCGTGGATTAACTGTGTTTATGCGTAGATGACCAGTGCTAAAATTTAGATTAACTTTGCTAAACGCGTAGATTAACTGTGTTTAAATTTAGATTAACTGTGTTTATGCGTAGATTAACTGTGTTTATGCGTGGATTGACTGTGATAATTTGTAGATTGACTGTGCTAAAGCATAGATTAAATTTGTATAAACGTAGATTAGATGTGCTAAAGTGTAGATTAACTGTGTTTATGTGTAGATTCACTGTCCCAAAGCGTGGATTAAGTGTCGTAAAACTTAGATTAACTGTCCCAAAGAGTAGATTAACTGTGTTTAAGAGCAGATTAACTGTGTTTATGCGTAGATTAACAGTGCTAAAGCCTAGACTAACTGTGTTTAAGAGCAGATTAACTGTGCTAAAATTTAGATTAACTTCACTAAAGTTTAGATTAACTGTGCTAAAGCGTACCCTAAATGTGCTAAAGCATAGATTAAATTTGTATAAACGTAGATTAGATGTTCTAAAGTGTAGATTAACTGTGTTTATGTCTAGATTAACTGTCCCAAAGAGTAGATTAACTGTGTTTATGTATAGATTAACTGTCCTAAAGAGTAGATTAACTGTGTTTATGTATAGATTAACTGTCCTAAAGAGTAGATTAACTGTGCTAAAGCGTAGATTAAATGTGCTAAAGCGTAGATTAACTGTGTTTAAGAGCAAATTAACTGTGCTATAGCTTAGATTAATTTAGCTAAAGTTTAGATTAACTGTGCTAATGCATACCTTAAATGTGCAAAAAAGTAGATTGACTGATTATGTGTAGATTAATTGTCGTAAAACTTAGATTAACTGTCCCAAAGAGTAGATTAACCGTGCTAAAGCGTAGATTAAATGTGTTTATGCGTAGATTAGATGTGCTAAAGCATAGATTAAATTTGTATAAACGTAGATTAAATGTGCTAAAGCGTAGATTAACTGTGTTTATGCGTAGATTAACTGTGTTTATGCGTAGATTAACAGTGATAAAATTTAGATTAACTGTGCTAAAGCGTAGATTAACTGTGTTTAAATTTAGATTAACTGTGTTTATGCGTAGATTAACTGTGCTAAAGCGTAGATTAACAGTGTTTAAGAGCAGATTAACTGTGCTAAAGTTTAGATTAACTTCACTAAAGTTTAGATTAAATGTGCTAAAGCGTAGAGTAAATTTGTATAAACGTAGATTAGATGTGCTAAAGTGTAGATTAACTGTGTTTATGTCTAGATTAACTGTCCCAAAGCATATATTAAGTGTCGTAAAACTTAGATTAACTGTCCCAAAGCATAGATTAAGTGTCGTAAAACTTAGATTAACTGTCCCAAAGAGAAGATTAACTGTGTTTATGTGTAGATTACTGTCCCAAAGAGTAGATTAACTGTTCTAAAGCGTAGATTAACTGTGTTTAAGAGCAGATTAACAGTGTTTATGCGTAGATTAACTGTGCTAAAGCGTAGATTAACTGTGCTAAAGCGTAGATTAACTGTGTTTATGCGTAGATTAACTGTGTTTATGCGTAGATTAACTGTGCTAAAGCATAGATTAACTGTGTTTAAGAGCAGATTAACTGTGCTAAAGCTTAGATTAATTTATCTAAAGTTTAGATTAACTGTGCTAATGCGTACCTTAAATGTGCAAAAGCGTAGATTAACTGTGTTTATGCGTAGATTCACTGTGCTAAAGCATAGATTAACTTGTTTAAGAGCAGATTAACTGTGCTAAAGCTTAGATTAATTTAGCTAAAGTTTAGATTAACTGTGCTAATGCGTACCTTAAATGTGCAAAAGCGTAGATTAACTGTGTTTATGCGTAGATTAACTGTGTTTATGCGTAGATTAACTGTGCTAAAGCATAGATTAACTGTGTTTAAGAGCAGATTAACTGTGCTAAAGCTTAGATTAATTTAGCTAAAGTTTAGATTAACTGTGCTAATGCGTACCTTAAATGTGCAAAAGCGTAGATTGACTGTGATTATGTGTAGATTAACTGTGCTAAAGCGTAGATTAATTGTCGTAAAACTTAGATTAACTGTCCCAAAGAGTAGATTAACCGTGCTAAAGCGTAGATTAAATGTGTTTATGCGTAGATTAGATGTGCTAAAGCATAGATTAACTGTGTTTATGCGTAGATTAACTGTGTTTATGCGTAGATTCACTGTGCTAAAGCGTAGATTGACTGTGAAAATGTGTAGGTTAACTGTGCTAAAGCGTACCTTAAATGTGCTAAAGCATAGATTAAATTTGTATAAACGTAGATTAGATGTGCTAAAGTGTAGATTAACTGTGTTTATGTGTAGATTAACTGTGTTTAAGAGCAGATTAACTGTGTTTATGTGTAGATTAACTGTCCCAAAGCGTAAATTAATTGTCGTAAAACTTAGATTAACTGTCCCAAGAGTAAATTAACTGTTCTAAAGCGTAGATTAACAGTGCTAAAATTTAGATTAAATGTGCTAAAGTGTAGATTAACTGTGTTTATGTCTAGATTAACTGTCCCAAAGCATAGATTAAGTGTGTTTATGTGTAGATTAACTGTCCCAAAGAGTAGATTAACTGTTCTAAAGCGTAGATTAACTGTGTTTAAGAGCAGATTAACTGTGTTTATGTGTAGATTAACTGTGCTAAAGCGTAGATTAATTGTCGTAAAACTTAGATTAACTGTCCAAAGAGTAGATTAACTGTTCTAAAGCGTAGATTAACTGTGCTAAAATTTAGATTAAATGTGCTAAAGTGTAGATTAATTGGGTTAAAGAGCAGATTAACTGTGCTAAAGGGTAGATCAAAGTGACAAACATTAGGATTCATTGTACATGAACCTGCTAACTGCCCCCGCCTCCCCACCATCCCTGCATCCCACCCTCCCCCCGTCCCCCAGTCTGTCTGGCTGGCGGCTCAGCATCCGCATTGCGTTGCGCTCCGATGGGGGTTGGGGCGGGGGGGGGGGGTATCAGCAATCTGTGGCAGGAGCTGCGATTTTGTATGTAGACGCACAGCCCCCCCCCCCCCCCCACACACACACACATACACACACATACACATATGTTCTAATGTATCCATCCGTCACAAAGGGGGGGATTTAAAGGCTAATGACGGAGTTTTGATCCAGTTGTGAGTAAAAATGGATCAAATCTTTAGATTCTCTGGTTCAAACCAAAACAGATTGTTTTTCCTGTGAAGACAGACGGATGACGTGACGGCAGGTTCTGATCCGGACCAGGAGAGCCACACCTTTGGAGCGTGTGTGAACACGCCAGTGTGTGTGTGTGAACACGCCTGTTTGTAAACACGCCAGAGTTTGATGTGTGCAGGTGACACCGATGTCTTGGGGGGGTCACACTGCTGCTGATGGTTGGGGGAAGTGGGGGTGTTGGTGGAGCACTAGATAATGGAATCAATTGTCCGTGTGTGTGCGTGCACGTCCGTGCGTGGAGTGTACCTGCCTGGTAGCCAGCGGCCGCTCGCTCGGACTCAGAATTAGCGATGTGACTTGGCAGACGGCTGAGCCGGCGGAGAGAGGGATAGCAGAGGAGGACGACTAGAGGAGAGATGGAGCTGCAGCCAAAGCCCGTCTGCTCGCCACGGCGTGCTGCGCTCCCAGAGAAGGCGGGCTGAGGATGGGGTAGGACCGTGTCAGCACACGGATTGATTTCTGATCAGGCAGATTCATCGCCGCTCCTGGTGTTTCTGCGTTTTGCGTGCTCGTTCCACGCTGGTAGACTTGCTGCATGCGTGTTCCCGCTGACATGTGAACGAATGCGTGTGTTTGTGCCTTTTATATAAGGAGTTCCGAATTCCTCAAACGGGCCGCTTCACCAACGGAAACCGCCATCGTTCTGGGTTTGAGTCCAGCTTGGTCTGGGTTGGGGGCTCGGTCTGAAGCGAGCTCGCCTCCGGCTCTTCCTGCGTCTTTGTGTCTGATGGGAGCATCACGGGAAAACATGGCAGACAAAGAGGACGCCGGCGTGTGACTTCACGCACAGACGGCTGCAGGCTTTGTGAGGTCTTTGTCTGCGTGCGTGCAGCGGGGCAGAGCGGCACAGAACCTGTGCCGGGTGTTCAGCGGCGCCGTCGTCCGGACAGACGGAGGCGGGGGCTGCGTTTGAACCCCGGCGGATGTTTCCTCCTCTGCAGTGTCACGTTTGGAGGAGGCGATTTCTGTCCTGGGAGAGTAAATCAGAGATGCTCCCTGAAGGCGGAACATGTCTGTCATGGGGGAGCGGTTGCGTAATCCTGTGAGATCACAGGGCCTGTGGGAAATAGAAGACGACAGAGTCTGCAGCTCCGGGCGCAGCTGTCTGAGCGTCACATGCACGCTGCACAGGCTGCATGCATGCCTAATCTCTCCGGTGGAATGCTACACATTCATCGCATTTGAATTCCCTCTTAGATCTGCAGCAGCGTCTGTCTGCCGGCAGGGGGGGGGCAGTCTCACAGGAGAGACCACTGCTGGACTGAAGCTGCAAGTTACATCAGGGAAAAGGAGGAAGAGTCCTCTAAAGATGAAGATGCGCCTTTATGTCAACACTTCTGCTGGAGGCGATGGTGAAGGATGAACTCTAACTGTTGCTTCTCTCTTTAAGGATCCGTCTCAGACTCCAAATCCGTCGAGACGCAGGAGAGCATCGCCGCCGCCGCCGTTTTCCCTTCAGAAAACCAAACGGCAGAATCTGCAGACCGTCTCCAGCTGGACGTTTCTGCAGCAGGCAGCCCCCACCCCGGTGTGCCTCGATGTCCCTGAGACCCTTAACCTGCGATGATATGAAGGGTCACAGGTGAGGTCCTTGGGAACAACGTGTCACTCGATGACATCATACCGGAGGCTGTGGGGATCCCAACGGTCCACAGAAACGGGACGGTGTCAGATTTGAGACAGAGTGTGATGTCGCAGCTGCAGATCCAGGAAAGCAAAAACCCTTTTTCTGCAGAGGGACACTTCTGTCTGACTCATTTCAGGAGCATCTAGAAGCCGGAATTTGTTTCCAGCTATGAGTAAAATCTCCGTTTCTGCTTCCATGTTTAGATTTTGGAGCCTAAGTGGTTTGATGCAGATTTGCATCAGTAGGCACGTAGGGTTAAATGTATATTTGTATCCAATTTGTTGTTTTTAATACTTTGTTGATTCTGTTTTGTTTTCATATTTATGTGGAAAAACTGGGATTGTGACAAATAAAGAGAAATGTTTCCATTTTCATTATTTATTCAAAAAGTACAAATAAACGCGTATGAAGGGATTTGTCGTGTTTCCTTCATGACTGTGGGAATTTTCACATCCTTCTGTCTCCTGGATGCCTTCATGATTGGGTGGTTTTCATCAGAATGCTGCCCAGGGGCAATAAATGAGACTAAAGTGCAGTTCTGCCCGGCTGCTGCCCCGTCTCCCAGCCGGGGGCTCCGTGGGTTTGTCCGTCCCAGGATGGGTGACATTGATTGTGGGGGGAGACCGACTGCGGCGCATTAGTACCCAGCTCCATGCCGCTGCAGAAACACATTACTGGCTGCATTGGGAGCCCTGTCTGGTAACCATGGCAAAGCACCCAGGAGGAGGAGGGGGGAGGGGAGGGGGGGCTGGGACGGGGCAGCGGGTTCAGCCTCTCGGGGGTCGTCTTTCTCAAACGCCACTTTCCTTTCCCGCGGCCACGTCTGTCATTGTCTCAGCCGCTCCATCTGTCCTCACACACAAGTTCACATTCTTCTTATTGATGCCCCCCCCTCCTCCTGTCCTCTTACCCACAATGCATCTCTTCTTTGTCAACAAGATGACTTGAAGACATTTTTTCTGTGAAAACCCTGAGATCTGAGAGGCGACTGATTTACTGGAGGCTGAAGTTTGGAGGTTTTTGGTCCTAAAGTGTCCTGAAAGACTTGAAATAAAGTTTATTCTCTCAAAGAACCGCTTATGAATAAAGTGCATCCATGTGATAATAATCCTAACGTGTCATGAACTCTGCTGTTTAGTTTCTAGAGCAACACTAAAGAAAAAAACACATTTTAAACACAACAGTCACATCTGAGCTCCGATGAGGCTAAACAGGATCTACTATTTCAAATGAAGGTCAGTCCAGACGTGACGTCATTTTCTAAAAATAATCTAAATACTTAAATATGATGTAAAGCTAAAGCAGAAAAATCATTTAATGTAGATTCAAGTTTTCAAAGCTAATGTCACTAAATGCAAGTTTGTTCTAGTAAAATAAAAGATGAATAAACTGTTGTGGGTCTAAACACTTTAATTACAGTAAATCTGAATGTCTGTGTTCTTCTGTCATGATGCTTTAGACGTTTATTTAACAGACGTGTACGCTGCAGAAATGAGGTCAAAACGGGATAAACAGCAGAAATGCTTTCATTCCCATAAACTGTCTGTAAGCTGAGAGGAGAGCAGATGTAAAGGATGTTAGCGCTTTGATGTGACGCATTCAAAAAATATGACATTCTGTCCCTTAAAACTGAGCAAACTTCTTCATAGTTGGACTGAAATGTAGGAAATAAATGAGGAAGGAAAAAGGAAAACAGAGGCATCAGACTGTTGAGGTGAACATGAAGTTCAGCGTCAAACAGGCGGAACTGAAACGCTGCGCTGTGGTTTCCGGCAGAGCCTCATTAGCGGGACGGACGACCGGAAGCGGTGTTTGAACAGAGTCTGCAGCAACAATAAAAGCCCTTCTTTCCGTTTGCGGTACGTATGCGGCTCTAAAATCTGATATTAAAATGTAATAAGCGCGTCGGTGGCCGCGGGGGGGTTCAGGTCCGCACGCGGGCCGCGATTTGCCGTTTCCTCCCCACCGCTGGATTCTGTGTTGGGGGCCGTCGATCATTGTGACGCTGACTAATACCTGGAAAGCAATCAGATATAGACCACAAATATTAACACCTAAGGACAAACCGGAATAATTTCACAGTAAATATTGACGTGTTTGTGCGTGAATAATAATCAGAGAAATCTCACTCATTTGAATCGGTGAAGCGTGTCTGAACAGCCCCGCGTTCATGTTATTTCTGAATGATATTGATGCGTGACCGCGGAGCGCTTTCCCGCCGTTAACCAGAATGGAATCCAGAAAATAGACTGCGCCGTGTGACGTCTATGTTCCAGATTTCCGGTCTGCCGCAGGGATCCGTTTGTCCGGTAGAGGGCGTCGTTCTCAGTCTGAGACTAGAAGTCTGGATCGGTTCTCCTCCAGGTTCTTGTTTTATCCAAAGAACAGGAACAAACAGTTAAGAACAAAGAGCATCAAACTGTACATGAACGGATCAAAGTCAGCGCCATACACCAAAGGAAACGCAGATTCAATCATAAGGCTGAGCTAAATGACACGCTTGAATTGCTTTTATGTTTCTACCAGGGGAATAGAGAGTAAATCAAATCTCTTGGGCTCATAAATAAAAACAATTGGGATCTTTATTGCTAAATGTAGTTTTGTATGAAAAGCCATTTTAACATTTAAAAGCTAGACTGGATGTGTTGCAGATTTCTGTATTTCAGTTCTGCCTCGTCATAAAGAACATTTCAGATACCCTCAAAGATATTATTCCTCTGACAAATGACATCACTTTCACCGTTCATTTGTGTTGGGTTTATAATTACAGATATCTGGAACTGAATTGTAGACATTTATAACTCCAGTTCAAGATATCTACATGTTCCTCTTCACATGTCTGTAATTCAGTTCTGACTCGGTGAAACTGCATCATAGAAACCTCTGTGGGTCGTTTCAGAACAACGTTGGTGATTTCTACCGTGTTCATTCTGGATAGTCACACTTAGCTTTTAAATGGGTTGCCATCGTTTGGTGAGTTTAGTACTTGGTCTTCAGGTTCCTCCTTAAATAAACGCTTTACACCTGTCTGTGACGTCACACACAACTCGTATTTCCACATTCATCGACTGGGGGTGACTTTCAAATTAAAAGCTTCAGTTACTCTCATTTGTTTTTCTTTTCTTAAAATCTTAAATATTTGACAAAGAATTGTTCAAAGGGTTATTTTGAAGTGGAAACTTTTTTCTAGTGTCCTAAAAATTAATAAATCGTTAGAATCAAACAGGAATTATTTTTTTCCACTTTGACATATTTACAGTTTATTATAATTCTCAGCTTGCTCTGCCCCTTTTTGCCTCAGAAAAGCGTCAAATGAAGTGACTGACTGTGTTTTCGCATCAGTAAACTTGTGGTTCTGGTGGATCTGAACAGGAGCAGCAGGATGGAGGAGGAGGAGGAGGTGTCTGCAGGAGAGACCAGCAGCTTCACCAAAGCCGGGGGAGGAAGACCTCAGGGCTCCAAGAAGCTGCAGGTCTGCGTCACAGACCTGAACTGGACAAACCTGGCTTCAGCCCACGGGGAACCCCTACTGCCCCAGGAGGGGGGGCAGCTAAGGCTGGGGGGCCACCCCCTGCAGGCCCACAGGGGCAGAGGAAGACCCAAAGGCTCCAAGAAGGCGGCCAGCACTGAGAACGGCTCCACGGCAGAACACTTCCCCAAGAAACGAGGAAGACCCAAGAAGGAGCTTTCAGCGGGAGACCTGCCCAACGGGGGCCCCAGCCCCCCCCAAAGAGGACGCCCCAAAGGATCCATAAAGCGGAAGTCAGAGCCGGCGGTGGAGAACGGCGGCAGTTCGGAAACGCCACGAGAAAGAGGTCGACCCAAGAGCAAGAAGCCCAGGCTGGAGGGGGGGTCTGACCAAACCAAAAACGCTCAGAAAAGACGGCGGGGTCGACCCCGGAAGGCGGGGCTTACAATAAGTAAGTTTAATGGCATGACGAAGACGAGAGGAAGGCCCAGGAAAAACCAGGAGCCGCTCGCTGCCGGCTCCTCGCCAAAGAAGAGGGGGAGGGGTCGGCCTAAAGGCTCTTTGAACAAGAAGCCCCCCGTCTTTGTGGGGCCCGGAAAGTTAGGGCGCCCCCCAAAAGGGAAAAAACGCGGCAGGCCACGCCAGCAGCCCGCCAAAAGGGGAAGGCCCCGGAAATACCCCCTGCCGCCCCCCGAGGAGCTAAACAAGCCCAAAGTCTGGAAGCCGCTTGGAAGGCCAAGGAAGTATCCTCGGGTCGAACCCCCAGAGGGGGCCCCGGCGGCCCCCCGCCGCGCCCGTGGGCGGCCTCGTAAGTCTGAGTCTAAGAAAGGGGCTCATTTACGCAAAAGTCTAGCGACCGGCCCGCCGGCGCCGCTCGGCTCCAGCGACGGACTTCAGAGGAAAAAGGGCCGCCCCCCTAATGACGCTAAGAGAGAAGGGGCCGCCCCCAAAAAAAGGGGACGTCCCAAAGGGTCAGTCAACAAAAACAAAGCCCCCGTGTCCCCCAGCCACTCAAACAATTCCCGTGCCGCTGGGGAGGAAGGTGAAGCAGAAAAAGGGGCGGAGACTCTTGCTTAGGACAGCAGTGACTTGACCCGTCTGGTTGGACGGTTCCACGTCTCCGTGGTTGTTGTTAAAAAGCAGAACTTTGATCTTTTTAACAGGATCTGAACTCTTATTCTGGAAATTCAGCAGCTTTTATGTCAACTTGTTCTTTGGATTCCAGTCTGTCTGTCAGGAAACCCAGATACTCATCTTTTATTGTGAAAGGATGCTTCCTGTTATCAGCTGGAGTTTCCAGGCATCATGGGTAAAAAAAGATGGTCGATTCTGTTAGACGGAGAAGTTTTGTCAGAGAAGACTTTGAATGTTTTTATTTTCTGTCTTTTTCTTCAGATCTTTTTTGTAAAAGTGCCATAAAAATAAAAGCAGGAAGTTTTTCTTCTGTGAACCGAAACAGATTTATCCGATAAATGATCCGATAAATGATCCAAAGGATTTATCGATGGAGAACGCAGACGAAATCTGCTGAAAAAGTCGTGAAATGTCCTTTGAACATTTGGAAAACCAGCTTTTGCCAAATATTCTAGATGATTTTATTGTGTATGTTTATCATGAGTGACCCCCCCCCCCCCCCCAAAAAAAAAAAAAAAAAAAAAAAAAACAGGTATGTGTCTGTCCCGATGAAACCTTCATGATGGAGGGATCAGCCTTAGCTTCCTGTTTGGAGGATCAGCTTCCTGTTAGGAGGATCAGCTTCCTGTTTGGAGGATCAGCTTCCTGTTTGGAGGATCAGCTTCCTCTTGTATTTCTTTTTTGTCTTATTGTGAAAGATCTAAATTTCATGTCCTGTCATTTCCTGCTTCTCCTCAGAACTTCCTGTTTGTCATTGTTTGTAAAGTGTGGCCGTGTTTTGCTGACATGAATGTTTGAGTTTGACAAACGAAGAACGGCGTCGTAGATTTGATGTAGAGGAGCTGAAGCTTTGAACAGATCTGGCTCCATTTAAAGAAATGGTGGATCTTATTTTCCATTTTGGTGAATCCGTTTGTGCTTTTATTTTGAAACTTCAACCGTTTTTTTTTTAATAAACAATCATTTTTCTTTGAACAGAATCCGGTACATGTTTTCAAGGGCGTGGTCAGACCAGGTGAGGACACCTGCCAGCCTCCTCGCCCTGTTGACATCATCGTAATACAACTGACTCACAAAGATCGTGTGTTCAGGAAGATGAGTCACCCCGGCCTGTTTAAAGGTTTCTCTCTAGTTTGTCCCACAGCGCTTTCCTTCTAGATTTGTGATCCAAATCTTTGTTTAAGCAGCAGTAATGTAGATTTGTAGTTCCCTTAGAAACAAACTACAGCTGAATATTCTGGGATGCCACTGATTCAGCTTTAAATCTATAGGAAATCCAAAGTTTCTGTTCTGTGTAATAAAACCAGGTGATAATCTGGAGTCAGTGGCTTATCGGTTATTGACTGTGTTGGTAACATTAGAAGAGAAGTGAAGATAATAAAGATTGAAAACATGTCCAAAGCTTCTTCTGATATCTCCAATGTTTAGACATAAATAAACTCCTAATTGAGTTGTATTTCTTAATAATACAGAACAATAAAATCCGGTAAAATATTGTTTGATTTGTGTTTGACCTAAAATATTTTTTTAATACTTTCTTTAAAAGTGGAGAAATGTTTGGAAGATCTCAAATGTGTTTATTTTAGACGTTTATTTGATTAAATAAAACTTCCATAAAGTTACATTTATTGACTGATTCTGTGTTTTTTGTGAACTTAGAGGAGGTGAGAGGCAGCTAAAGGGCCGATAAACATCATTTTAATAGGAATAGTAACTGATTTAGAAGCCTCTTCAAGTGTTGGTCAGTCTGTTCTCTTATTTTGAAGGCGGAGTGATACCTCTCACTGTGTTTTCTTATCTTTGACACGGAAAGCGAGACTTCGCTGCGTCCTCTCACCTGTCAGGTAAGCGAAGTCGAAACTCTGTAAAAAGTTTCTGTCAACCCGGAAGTTCGGCTGTGAGTAGTTCGGAACCGTCAGCGGTTCTTTGTCCGGTTCGGTTCCTCTCACAGAACCGGTTCACGAACCCCGCGTGACGCAGGAACGTAGAACCTCAGGCCGCGAGGACCGTCTGTTCTAAGTTCTCCCGAGTTCCAGCGCGGAACCCAGAGACGCGCCGTGTTCCGGAAGTTTCCGGTTCTGTAGAACCAGAATCAGTAAAAGCGAGTTTTTTGTCTTCCGGAACAGAAACTCGTTCAGATCTAAAGAACCGAATCTGTTCTGTGATCGGTAGGAGATAAAGCATGAACCTTGGAACCGCGGGGTGGGTGTGGAGGATCCGTGTGCGTCCACGCAGCGCAAAACCTCCAGGCTGCAAAGGAAAATATCAAAGATTTGCTTAAAAAAAAAAAAATGTCTTCAATTTTTTTCGAAGGCAATTTTTTTTTTTTGCTTTCAAACACGTTTTATTTTATTTATTTAGCTTTCAAAAAGTTTTTTTTGTTCAAATTTTCTTTTTGCTTTAATTTTTTTTTGCATTCGTTGTGTCTCATCTCGCTTTTTTCCCATCTTTGATCCTACTGACACAAGTTTGAGTTAGGGAGACCAAGCTGCCATCATTTAATGAATCGACTCCCCTGGCTGTTTAACATTATTTGTGTTGTATATTGATTGTATGTTGTATACTGCATTGATTGTTCTTCATGTTGTATACTTGCATTTGTTCAATAAAGTTGTATAAAAAAAAAAAAAAAATGTTTGTTTAAATTAACTGAATTACTGTTTTTAATAAACCAGATAAATAAAATAAAAAAAAAAAAAAAAAAAAAAAAAAAAAAAAAAAAAAAAAAAAAAAAAAAAAAAAAAAAAAAAAAAAAAAAACCAAGCTGCCATCAAACAGCTGCTGATTGGTCCAGACTCTAACCAATCAGGTGTCTCTGTCTCATTGACGGCGCTCAGAGGCAGAAAGGACTTTGTCTGGTTGTCTTGAACAATTGCAGAATATAATATAAATAAACATTTCTATGCTTTCAAGCAGAAATTAATTTGAATTATTGCTGCAGTTTCAGTACAAAGAATCCTGGGTTTTTATTAGCAAATTTACTTTTGTGAAAATGAAATTTAGTCTTGAACAACATATTTCTAAAAAGACAGCATCACGATCTCTGTGTCCACAAGGACTTTGGGTCGGTTCTGTTCGTACGGGATTCTGCAAAAACACTTTCTGAAGTACCACAGGAGGCTTTGTGTGGCCCACGTCCCCCCATGGCGGCCTAACCTCACCTGTCCTCCACAGGGACATGACTCCTGACACCTGGAGGAGCTCCTGCTGAACGGCTCCACATGGACCGGCAGGAGGAACCGCAGGGTTCTGACCCAAACATGATGGAACCATCCAGAGGTTTGGAGAGCGGCTCGCCTGCAGCTCAAATCCCAGGAAGGAAAAAGCTGCAAGACGGCAGCAGCCAGGAGGAGGAGACCAAAGACTCCTCTGAGGAGGAGGAGGAGGAGGAGGAGGAGGAGGAGGAAGGAGCGTCTCCTTCTGCCCTGCAGGAGTCCAGCACCTTACTGTGGTCAGGACACCTGAACAGGAACATCCTGTTGGAGCAGGAGGGCGGAGGTCCTAGGAAGGGGGGGGTGGAGGTGACGGACAGGTCCAGGTGGAGGGAGAGCATGCCGGAGGGGGAGAAGTGGAGAGACGAGGAGGCCAAGGAGGAAGACTGCTGGCTGGCTGACGATGAGGAGGAGGAGGAGGATGAAGACGGCGACTCCATGAGCGGGAAGCCCGCCATGGAGTTCACGCCTCACGTCACCATCGTGAATCAGAACCAGAACCCCGAGGAGGCCCGGGCCTTTCCGGAGGAGGAGGTGGAGGTTCCTGTCAAGCTCCGCCAGGAGGAACCGTTTCCGTCGGAGCGCTGGGACGAGGACGACAAGCTCTGTGAGTTTAACGGTTCTGATCCGGTTCTGCAGAACCGCAGCGGTGGTTTCACCGTGCAGATGTCTGCCGTTAGTGTTTCAGTGATCACAAAGAAAGGTCAGAGGTCAGCCTGCAGAAACCCTTAATGGAGTCCACTCCATAACCTTATAAAAACAAAGTTCTGCTCAGAACAAAGTGAGAGAAAAGTTCAGTAAAGTAAAGAGGAAGAACAGAACCATGTTTTCATGTTGGCCACGCCCACATGCCTGATGGACTCATGTCATGAAGTTTATTTATGCTGATTCACATTTTCTCAATAGTCTGGGAGAAAGATCTACTGGTTCTCCCTGTTCTCCTCTTTCTCCCTGCTCTCCTCTTTCTCCCTGTTCTCCCCCATTTCTCCTCTTTCTCCTTGTTCTCCTCTTTCTCCCTGCTCTCCTCTTTCTCCCTGTTCTCCCCTTTCTCCCTGTTCTCCCCCATTTCTCCTCTTTCTCCTTGCTCTCCTCTTTCTCCCTGTTCTCCCCCATTTCTCCTCTTTCTCCCTGCTCTCCTCTTTCTCCCTGTTCTCCCCCATTTCTCCTCTTTCTCCCTGCTCTCCTCTTTCTCCCTGTTCTCCCCCATTTCTCCTCTTTCTCCTTGTTCTCCTCTTTCTCCCTGCTCTCCTCTTTCTCCCTGTTCTCCCCTTTCTCCCTGTTCTCCCCCATTTCTCCTCTTTCTCCTTGTTCTCCTCTTTCTCCCTGTTCTCCCCCATTTCTCCTCTTTCTCCCTGTTCTCCCCCATTTCTCCTCTTTCTCCCTGCTCTCCTCTTTCTCCCTGTTCTCCCCTTTCTCCCTGTTCTCCCCCATTTCTCCTTGTTCTCCTCTTTCTCCCTGTTCTCCTCTTTCTCCCTGTTCTCCCCCATTTCTCCTCTTTCTCCCTGTTCTCCTCTTTCTCCCTGTTCTCCCCCATTTCTCCTCTTTCTCCCTGTTCTCCTCTTTCTCCCTGTTCTCCCCCATTTCTCCTCTTTCTCCCTGTTCTCCTCTTTCTCCCTGCTCTCCTCTTTCCCCCATTTCTCCTCTTTCTCCCTGTTCTCCTCTTTCTCCCTGTTCTCCCCCATTTCTCCTCTTTCTCCCTGTTCTCCTCTTTCTCCCTGTTCTCCCCCATTTCTCCTCTTTCTCCCTGCTCTCCTGCTGGAGGACCCGAGTGATGAAGGTGTCTCCTCCTCCTCAGACCTGTGTGACCACGTGGACCAGGAGAAGTTGGGCCTCCTCTTCTCCACTCTGGCCGGAGGACTCCTGTTCCCGCTGCTGGTGTGGGGGGGCTACGCCCTGCTCCCCTTCGACCCCCCCGTGGTGGGTGGCCCCGCCCTGAGGGTGATCTACACGCTCCGCTGTGCTTTCTTCGCCGTCGTTCCCGTCATCCTCGGTGAGCCTCGGGCGTCTTTGTTGGCGGCGGCTGAGGGGGCGGGCACTAACCGTGACCTTGGGCTGCTTGCAGGCGTGCTGGTGCAGGGCGTGGCCCGGCTGCGGCACTGCGCCCTGAAGCCGCTGTACCTGAACGGTCAGGTGGACAGGGAGGTGAAGGTGCACGAGCACTACGTCAGCCAGTCGCTGGCGCTCTTCCTCTTCTACTTCCTGCAGCTGGCGGTCTTGGCGACGTACATCAGCCAGGACCTGGTGAAGCTGGTGCCGCTGCTCACCATCGTATTTGTCTTCGGCAGGTACGTAAAGGTCGCCACCTTTGGGTTTCTGGACGCGGGTGAAGGTTAGGAGAAACGGTTCTTCTGTCTGGAGTGACCTGACCTTCATGGATCCTGAAATCCACAGATCGGATCGTCTTTAGAGACTTTTATTTTGAAAAACCTCAAACTTCGGACTCCTCCTTTGATCAGGTTCTGTTAAATCCACTGAAACGTCGTCACTGGACCCACAGCCGATCCACTCTGGGTCTGCCGGCGTTTAGCGTGATCCAGCATGTCATGTGACGTCAGTCTGAGAACAGGAAGTTGTCCAGGATTTAACAAAATAAAAGTCCCTGGTCCCGTCTGAGGTCATTTTTGGGGATATCCAGGCCTCTTCCTGAGGTCAAAGGTCAGCAATACGCTGATGTGATTGTGGGAGGGGGGGTTCGTGGGTTTTGGAGTTTGTGACAGAGGTCAAAGGTCAGGAGATTCAGTTTCAGACAGAAGAATTTTTCCTCTGCTCCTTCAGTCCAGGGCTGCGGCTGCGGCTGCGGCGTCAGAGGACGGCTGACGGTGCCGTCCCGGATGGACCCCTCCCTCAGTGGTGTGCTGGTGTCTCCTCAGGCTGGTCTACTGGCTCTGCCTGGCTTTGGACAGCAGCATCCGGGGGCTGGGCTTTGCCTTTTCCTTTCTCCCTATGGTGGTCATGATGGGCGCCAACCTCTACTACATGTGCTCGTCTGTCGGACAGGACGCCATTTTCGACGTGGCGGTGCCCACAACGCCGCCCCCTCCCAGACTGCGATGGTGGTTTTGAAGGAGGAGCCAGCAGTGAAGACCTGGTTGTGGTTTTGAACCCTCAACTCTTTGGTCCTGGTTGATTTGGTAAGACGCTGTGTGGCGACGGCGAGAGCAGTGCGGCGCTGGATTAGCCACGCCTTAGAGGACGGCGTTTGTCAGACCTGCCAGCATCCTTTGATGGGTTCTGAGCTCATGAAACGCTGGAGGAGGTCCGGGGTCCGCCTAAAGTCCTGGACCTGGACGTGAAACCTGGACTCAGGGACTTCCTGTGACGGAGCTTCAGCTCAGAGGACTTCCTGTTTGATTTTCCTTTCAAACGTTGAAATATTTACTTTGAGTCGTTTTTATTTGATGAGAATCAACTTTTCCCACTTGACGGGGGGTTCCTGAATGCATCTTTGTCCTGTTAATAAAGGCTGGTCTGTTTTCGCCCCAGCGACTCCTCTGTGGTGCTTTTGAGCAAATGAAGTGTGGAGCGTCGCCGGCACGAATCCCTGATGAACGTCCATGAAGACATTCTCTGAAGCGACTGAGGCGGAAGAATCATAGTCCGATTGCAAAAAAACAGAAACGTTGAGGAAAAAAGGAAAGAAAGAAGGAAACGCCTCGATGGGGCGGAGTCAGAGAACCCAACCGAGGCGAGCAGATAAAGTGGCGTTTTCTGTCGTATGACGACGAGCAGGAGGTCCCGTTCACAGAGTAACTTCACTGTGATTAGGGGCGGAGCAAAGCAGAGGTGTAGTGGCTAGCACCTCACAGGGTCCTGGTTCAAATCCCAGCACTAGGGCCTTCCTGTGTGGAGGGGGCAGGTTCTCCTGGGTCAGGGGTGGATTTTCACGGCTTCCTTGGCGTCTCTGAAGAGGAGTGGATGTGTCCTGGTAACCTGTTCAGGGCGAAGCCACCTTTCCCCAACAGCAGCTGGGATAGGCTCCAGCAACCCCGTGACGCTGAAACATGGAAACAGAAATGTGAGGCCCCAAACACAGAGCCCTGTGGCACACCACTCAGAGAACGGACAGGAACCGACAGCAGTTCTGCTGCACACAGATTCCACGTTTGAGCTGGTCTGAAGTTCATCTGCTGCAGACGGACGGGCAAAGGTCACGAGGACATTCACCCGAATCGGAGCGACCTCGTCCTGCGGCATGGCAGCGTTTTCACCGTAAGGCCTGATGTTTGATCTAGCAGAAGCCAGCTCAAAGCTTTTCTTCTTTGTTTCTACCCTACTGGCTTACAAAAAAAAAGGATTTTCCTGAACTTTTATCCGTCTGCAGGAAACAAAATTCAAACCGAAGTTGGAACCGAGCCGGAGCCCAAGAGAACGGTTCCGCCCCCAAGAACGCGCCACGGCAAGAGAACACGGACCGTCACCACAAAACGACAGGAAGTCACCGTTTCACTCCATCTGTCTATTTAATATATAAAATACGGTAAAACATACGCAAAAAGGAGGAGGAGTCAAGGGACTTGGATACTTTGGTACAACAAACACTTTTTTGTAAAAGCGGTATAGAATTTCATAACATATCAGTGCATACTGTAATATGAAAATATACACAAACTGTATATCATCCTCGAAAACATAAAGAAAAGAAATTCTTTACAATAAAACCCAAAGCAGACCAGCTCAACACAATATATTAGCTATAAATTTCATCTTTAGTATTTCATATGCTACATGAATCTGAGCGCTTCTGATGATCTGGTCATGGCTGCGTCCATGCGTGTTTCAAATTCCATGAAGGCTTATAAATATATTCTATGTCTTAATCAAAACTGCAGCATAAACTGGTGTTTCCTTCATTGCATCTGCGAACATCACAAGAACGGATGGAGGAGCCCAGTTCTGAGGGAACCGGGCCCGAGGCCGTTTGGAGGGAACCGGGCCTGAGGCCGTTCTGAGGGAACCGGGCCTGAGGCCGTTCTGAGGGAACCGGGCCTGAGGCCGTTCTGAGGGAACCGGGCCTGAGGCCGTTCGGAGGGAACCGGGCCTGAGGCCGCTCTGAGGGAACCGGGCCCGAGGCCGTCCGGCACCAACATCCAGGAAAAAGCTCCAGAACAATATCAGCATAATCATGGACAAAGAAACGGTCACCGGCACAAACCAACCCAAAGAGAGTGAGACTCTAAAAACACCACGGATAACGGGGGCTCGCCCGCCGCTCGCCAGATTGTCTGTGGATGAACGGAGGACGGCGGCGTCTCTGCGGACGCTCTGCCCTCCAACGCCAGTCCTTTGTCCTCCATGACACTGGCTGGGTTCTGCCTCCATCCAGTCGACCCGTTCAGCGGAACGGCGGGTTCCGGACATGTGCTGCCGCCAGGAGGGGGCCAGAACCTGAAGATGGGACGCTTTTGAGGGCAGGAGAAGCCGTCCCGCCCCCACTGGGGGGGCGGACGTTCCTCCTCAGCAGCAGCCGGCCCCACAGCGCTGCAGGGCATGGCGGAAGCCCGGGTCAGGGCGACCCGCTTCCACTCAGGGGGAGGGGGGGCATACACTCCAAATGGTTCATGAGAAGATACAATAATCCTAAACACGTCACGTGACTACCTTATTTTAGAGACGGCGCCTCCGTCTGCTCCGTGGACGGCGTGAAACCTTAAAGTGAGTTTCATGGCTAAATAACTACACTAAGTGACCAGCAGTGTCCTAAAGAAGAGCGTTAAGAAGAAGAAGAAGAAGAAGAAGGACTTTACATCACCGCCGACAGCTTCCATATGATTGTGGGCCTAAAAACACCTGTGGCTAGAGGACCAGCCCACAAGCGGGGCGCCTCGCCGGGGAGGCCGCGTGCGCACACCATCAACACGAGAATAGAAACTAGAGGGTCCGGCGTCACTACCGAGGGCGGCGGCGCCCCTGCGCCGCAGCACGACACGTCAAAGTCACACTCAAATATGCAAACAGATCCACTGAGATCGACACGCCGCTCGCTTGTAGGGAGACGAGCGAATCCTACGCCACTAGATTCATATGTACACACGCCCAAAAGCTACGGGGTCGTCCCGCCAACGGGAAGCCGTACAAATATAGAAAACGCCGTGCTCTCACTTTGAGAAACACAGAAAGAGCTAAAGAGATGGAGCTGCAGAGGACATCAACGCTTCTGGATACAAACTCAGAGTTTCTGCTTCTGGACGATTTTCAAAACATCAACGGATAAAGAAAGTTCAGAGCAAAAGCTTCCTGTGGGTACAAAGAATGGCGTCTCCTCCCGGCGAGAAGCTCTGATGCTTCAGGAGGCGGGAGGAGGAGCAGCCGCCCCGCAGACGGCGCCCGGCGGGGATGCTGGACTCCAGCGCTGCAGAGGCGGAGCCTCATCAGAGTCCGTCCAGCTCGGTCGGCGTGACGCTCCGTTAGTGCAGCTCCGGTGAAAATGGACGTCACTGATATTACAGGAGGTGGGCGGGAGCGGGAGGCGGCGAGTGACGGCGCGGGTCACGACCCGCGGCAGAAAGCATGTGGACAGTGAAAGTAGGCGTGGCCTGATGTGACTGCAGTGGAAAACATTCCTACCAGCAGGACCAATCAGAACAGAGGAGTTTCTTCAAGGCGGTAAACATCTCCCGTCCTCCAACCGAAGCGCCGTGGGATCCAGCGGGGGGCGACGCCCACCTCCACGCCAGACGCCCGCCTCCACGCCAGACGCCCGCCTCCACGTCAGACGCCCACCTCCACGTCAGACGCCCGCCTCCACGCCAGACGCTCTCTACTTCCTTACGTTTTTTTGGCAAAGCCCTGAAAAGTCTGTGTTTAGCGGCTGAGGGGTGGGGGGTGGGGGTGATAATAGTGTCACGTAGTGGTGGGGGGGTTGGGGCAGCTGGGGGTGGAGAAGGAGTGAGGGGCGTGTTCCAGGAGTTCAAGAGAAGCTGGGTGTGGGCGGGGCCTCTATGTGACCCAGGAGTCCAGTCTCATGCGCTTGACGTTTCCTCCGTCCTGCTCCGCTTCGCCCGCCGCCCTGAGGAGCTCCGACCCGCCGCCCCCCCCAGCTCTGCCGCCCCCGCCGCCCGCGTCATCCCGGTCGCTGCCGTCAAAGGAGCTGGCGTTGCTGCTCACGCTGTCGGCGGGCGAGCGGCCGGTGGGGGGCTCCAGGCACAGCAGGGAGCCGGGGTACTGGGGGGGAGCGGTCATGATGGCCCCCCCCGACGTGGAGGACGGCGTGGTGGACGACGGAGCAAGAGTGCATGGCGTGCTGCGGTCCCGGCCGGGGGAGACGGGCTCAGACTTGATGCTCACGCCAGAGTTGGTGTTGACGGTGAGCATGGCGCCCTGAGGGATGTGGGTCACCGGCCTGGGGGGGGAAACACAGGTCAGAAAGCTGCAGAACACGGAGGCGGTTCTGACAAAACCCGACGGGACACAGCAGAGCACTGACAGGGAGGAGCTTCCACAGCAGCTTCACTCAGAACCGGAAACTGCACGACATGACGAGTGGGACACGATGAAGACCCAACAGAACCCGGGCCACAGAGGACCCGGCAGAACCCGCAACTACGTCTGTTTGACTGCAGACAGACATGCTTGGGGGGGGGCAGCCAAAGCGCACAGACACACAGGAACAGGAAGTGAGGTACAGTACCGGCCCAACCACTCATCTCTACCCAACAGCAGGTTGGACGGCGAGCCAACACTGTGGGGAGAAAACAACAGGTTGGAGCCGGAACCAAAGAAGAAGAACGTCTCATCCACAAACATGCAGAACGTGGAGGGGGCGGAGCCAAACACACCGGCTTCCTCTGACGTCTGTCTGCGTCTCAGCAGACAGACGTCAGAGCAGCTGATGCAGGAAAAGGTGCAGGTTCAACGCCCCACATGGAAGCTGTCACTCAAGCAGCAGAGCAGGAGCGGCTCAGGAAGCTGCTGCCAGTCATTACCGTCCTCCTACGGTGGCCCTGAAGTCCAAATCACATCCACAATTACAAGAGCAAAGAAAATCATTAAAAAAAGACATTTTAGAAATCAAAATAAATGTTAATATATGAAATAAGAAACCAGAAAAGGCAGGTATTATGGGATGTCACTGATAGAATGATGAAGTTTGGCCATCAGTGATATCCCATAATACTCACCTTTTCCGGTTTCCTATTTCATTTTTCAGTATCTGGTTTAGATTTTTTCAGAAATGTTTCCTTCTTTTTTTCTTACATTTGATTCCTGAAATGTTGTTTTTTTATTCTTTTTTTTGTGGTTGTGATCTTTAAAACGTTTTTGCGCTGATGTGATTTGGCCTTCAGGGCCACCGTCCTTCTCTGGTTAAAACACCTCAGCAGACAGAATTTCAAAATAAGAGCGTGTTTGTGGCTCATGCCGAGTGTGTGTGCTGCAAAGGGGGCCGGATCCCCCCCCCCCGGGGGGGAAGCGGCCCCCCGTCCCGGTGACCTCTGACACCCTGACCGTTCACCTGAGGTTGGCAGCCAGACTGGACACCTGGCTAGACAGCTCGCTGCTCTGTTTGTCCACGCCCCACATGCTGCGGACGAGAGGAGAGGACACACTTCAGGATCTGCTGCTGACCCGGAAGCCCAAGCTCCGCCCACGCCGCCGGCCTTTCAGGGGGCGGGGCTTATACAAACATGTTCTGTCTCCACAGAAAAACTAAAAGCGAGTAACAGGAAATGATCAGCAACAATTAGACTATAGAGAACCTTCTAACTACTAGCCCCTCCCCCTTTCTCTTATTGGTCTAAACTATTTGGTCTTAAACGTGTTTTTGTTTGGTTTATTGGAACAAAGTGCTTCTCATCATATCCACTTCTATGAACTCTGAAGGCTCATGTGTTCACATGTTGTCTGAATATGGAGTTATCAATAAAGATTTAATGTAAGGGGCGGGGCTTCCTGCCTTTACAGAAGCTGCTGAGCAAATGGAAAAACATCGGATGCACTTTTTTCATCCAATCAACTAATATTTCCTATCAAATAAATTCCCTCTGAACTCATAAGAACCACTTTAAAGGGAACATTTGTAATTTTTGTCATTATTTTCAGTAAATATCATCAAACTGAAACAAACATGAAGGAACTTTTTTTTGCAGCTTCAGTAAAACAACCTGCATGAAATAATGACATTTCTTAGACTAAAATCTCTGAGTTCATTGTAACTTTCTATGTATGTTTTAGAGACATGAAAGCACGTTTAATAAATCAGATCTCCAACAGCTAAATCCGTGTTAATCCTACAGAAAGCTGCTCCTGCTGGCGCTATGATGCCATGGAGACGCTGGAGGATAGAAAGAGGGTGGGAGCTGCTCGCATTCAAGGTCACGGTATGGATCGGATGCGCAGACGCAGATGCTGCAGCTGCAGACAGACTTACACCAGGTTTCCCAGAGACGCCAGGCTGAGCTGCTGCTGCTGCTGCTGAGGCTGCTGGGAAACGGCTTGCTGCTGTTGCCATGTGGACACGCTGGTCGGTAACAAGCCGCCAGGAGACGCCAGAGCGTGTAGCGCGCTGATGTCGGCGCTGGTCAGCTGGTACTCTAAAAGGCAGAAAAAAACCATTCAGTTTTGTTTTCATGATGGAACGTGAAGGTTTTCCGCTCGCGGCGGCGCTTTCCTTACCCGTGTTGTACGCCGTGGGCATGGCGGAGAAGGGCAGCCCCTGTGCCAGGAGGCTCGGCGTGGCAACGGAGACCACCGGCGTGGTGAGGGTCTGGGTCGCCTGCGCTCCCGCCGCCAGCCGCTGGGCGTTCTGCCGGAGAGGAAGGCAGCACGTTAACAGACGGCGTCTTCCAGGCTCAGAGGATGTCCATGCTGGGAATGACGATGGCTTCGCCGTGACGTTCACGCCGAGTGGATCTCAGGACGCCGTCATGCATCACAACAGGGTTCTCGTTTGGATGGAACACGCGTGGGAGAATTACATCAAAGGCAATCGGGCTGAGTTTCTGACGTGACAAGAATGTCTGCAAAACATGATGAGCTGATGTGTTTTCCTGCAGTTTGGAACATTTTGGAGTCTCTGAAGGTTTTTGTGCTTCTAGTCTTAAACTCTAACTTATAAATGTCAACATGTAAATGTCATGTAGCGGGGAAACCAAACAAACAGTGGTGCGAGTTCTAAATGTATTTCAGTGAACATTTTATGTCTCAGACTGGAATGTAAACTGTTAAAGCAGACCTGTAAAGTGAATGGATTCTAGTTTGTAATGGAGTATTATGTGGACAAAATGACACTTTTTAAACTGAAATGTATTTGAATGAAAGACTTTTGTTTCATTTCTTGTATTTTTTGAAAGCAGAAAACACGTTTTTGATGTGATCCTCGTCTGTTTGACGTTCATTTCAAAGCCGGTTTTCTGAAAACTTTAACCTGATGATAAAAAGGAAACAGGAACCGGATCATCACATATTTGGATCCATAGTGACAGAAAATAATAGACCTACTGACGTCCCTCTGCAGTAAAATGTACAGGTTTACGTTCCTAAAATAGTCTCATTTCATTATATACGCTGTTACGGTGATGAGAAGCTGAAAACGGCGTTTTCAGAGGGAACGGCAAACAGCGGCGCTTTAACAGCGAGGAGAAGCCGTCGCCAAAGAGGATTGGCCAGATTCAATTAACTGCCTGTGAGGAGAAGTGAGGAGGTCGGCGAGGTGAAAGGGATGAAAATTAATCACCATCTTCAGGAAAATGAGAATCTTGCCTGTCAACCTTTGAGAGGCGTGAAACGGGGAGGAAGACGAGGCCTTGATCCTTCCTCAGTGAATTAATCTGAAATTCAAATGAGATGTTTTTCCTGACCGCATCCCTCCTTCCTGCACTTCACGTTTCATGATTTCATGAAGGTAGCAGCTCTTAAAATAATCCTATTTATCTAGTTTAGTACTCTTCCTAAAAAGTGGTTCTTTAAAATGAACCATTTTTCATAAAGAACAAAGAATCCATGTTTAGTGTTTTGTTTCTAAAAGCACTTTGCCTGAAGAAACTCCATTAAACGGGAGAATGCCTTTAATGTGATTCCGGTTGGTCCTAAAGGAGCGCCTTTTCCGGTGGATGGAGGACACGCGTGTCAGTGGAGGGAAACATGCTCTGCAGAGCTCTGCACCACGATGGGAGGTGAGAGGAGGACACCCATGCTGAGGGAGGCACCACACGCTACGATGAAGGAAATGGACCTTCCCAGAACTTCCAGAAGGTTCTGCTAGCGCGTGGCGGACGGAACCATCTTTGTTGGAAATGACTGATAAAGGTTGGAATAATCGATGCAGAAACACAACTGTGAGCCCATGCAGTTAGGAGGAGGCGCAGACGGAAGGTCAAACGCCGTTCTCTCTCATGCTACAGCGTGTGGACGGTCGATTCCATGGACTCATGCCAGAGACTGGTGGGAACAAATCACCTCATTTACCAACTCCAGCTCCTCCTCTGTCTGCAAAGATCGTAACAGAGAAGTGACATCAACCACAACAAACCTGCCTTTGTTGCTGTTTACTTCACAGGAACAACAGGACGTCCATACGGACGGCTTCAAACTCATCTGAAAGTGTGAGCGGTCATGTGACCTCCATGAGCCAATGAGAGCAGCCTGTTCACTAGTATTTCCATCCTTTACCCAATAATGGAACAATTTGGTCATTTTGTGGTACAAGCACCAAATTTGTTTCTGTTTCCAGAAATCCAGGATTCTAAAATTCTGCTTTTTTTGTGCGTGTAAACCTGGAGCGTCTTCTTTATGGATTCATTCTGGTTGTGTTTAATGATATCAAAGCGATTCTGTTGAAGCGATTCAACAAACACGGCTTACATGGCTAACACAACAAACACGACTAACACGGCTAACACAACAAACACGGCTAACACGGCTAACACAACAAACACGGCTAACACAACAAACACGGCTAACACGGCTAACACGGCTAGCATGGCTCACACAACAAACACAGCTAACACGGCTAACATGGCTAACACAACAAACGTAACAAACATGACTAACATGGCAACACGTGAAACACAGCTAAAACGACAAACGCGACTAACATGGCTAACACAACAAACACGACTAACATGGCTAACACAACAAACACGACTAACATGGCAACACGTGAAACACAGCTAAAACGACAAATACAACAAACACGGCTAACATGGCTAACACAACAAACACGGCTAACACGGCTAACACAACGAACACAACAAACATGACTAACATGGCTAACACAACAAACACGGCTAACACGGCTAACACAACAAACACGACTAACATGGCTAACATGGCTTACACAACGAACACAACAAACATGGCTAACATGGCTAACACAACAAACATGACTAACATGGCTAACACAACAAACACGACTAACATGGCAACACGTGAAACACAGCTAAAACGACAAACACGACTAACATGGCTAACACAACAAACACGACTAACATGGCAACACGTGAAACACAGCTAAAACGACAAACACAACAAACACGGCTAACATGGCTAACACAACAAACACGGCTAACACGGCTAACACAACAAACACGGCTAACACGGCTAACACAACAAACACAACAAACATGGCTAACATGGCTAACACAACAAACATGACTAACATGGCAACACGTGAAACACAGCTAAAACGACAAACACAACAAACACGGCTAACATGGCTAACACAACAAACACGACTAACATGGCAACACGTGAAACACAGCTAAAACGACAAACACGACTAACATGGCTAACACAACAAACACGACTAACATGGCAACACGTGAAACACAGCTAAAACGACAAACACGACTAACATGGCTAACACAACAAACACGACAAACATGGCTAACATGGTTAACACAACAAACATGACTAACATGGCAACACGTGAAACACAGCTAAAACGACAAACACAACAAACACGGCTAACATGGCTAACACAACAAACACGGCTGACATGGCTAACACAACAAACACGGCTAACACGGCTAACACAACAAACACGACTAACACGGCTAACACGGCTAACACAACAAACACGGCTAACACGGCTAGCATGGCTAACACAACAAACACAGCTAACACAACATACACGGCTAACACGGCTAGCATGGCTAACACAACAAACACAGCTAACACGGCTAACACAACAAACACGGCTAACATGGCTAACACAACAAACGTAACAAACATGACTAACATGGCTAACACAACAAACACAACAAACATGGCTAACATAGCTAACACAACACGACTAACATGGCAACACGTTAAACACAGCTAAAACGACAAACACAACAAACACGACTAACATGGCTAACACAACAAACACGACTAACATGGCTAACACAACAAACACGACTAACATGGCTAACACAACAAACACGACTAACATGGCTAACAAAACAAACACGGCTAACATGGCTAACATGGCTAACGCAACAAACATGACTTACATGGCTAACGCAACAAGCACGGCCAACACGACTAACACGACAAACACTGCGTATTGTGTCACAAACTATATAGAATTACCATAATAAAGTCTGACCACCTCTGACTCTTTTGTCTCGCTTCATGCTCTTATTGTTTGGTGCGTCTTATATACGACTATTTTGAAAATAGAAAATTTACTGACAGTGCAGTGTGGACAATGCAGTATTTAGGCTGCATATATAGTATAAATATAATAGTACTCTGTGGGTACCCCTCAAGTCAAAATACTGTATTTTGTCCACGAACAGCTCATAGTGTTAAGACTATAGCAAATAGAATTCAAATGTGTTTGTAACTATTCTCTGTATGGTAGCCATCTTTAAAAATGGCTGCCGTGGACTTTCCTTAAAGCAAATTTGGAGCTTGTAACACAAAATGCCTAATTTGTCTGAACTGTAAGAGCTGTTTCTCCCCTGTGCTGATGCTGAACCTTGAACCTTTATTATCCTGAGACCCCTGAGGAGTTTCATCTAAAAGCTTTAATCCAAACAAAACAATTGTCGCTGTTTTTCCTGGTTTGATACTTCTGTCTGAAGAGCAACATTGTTTCCTGAAGAACGTTTCTTCCTCTTGTTTCAGCTCGTTCCTCTCATGAACCTGAACTACTGATCTGCATAAAGAGCCTCTACTAAAAGGATGAAGATGTTGGCTGGGCTGCTCCTCACCATCTGCATCAGGCTCTTCCCGCCCTGCGAGGTGATGACTCGGAGGTCTGGCTTGCGATTGTTGACCATCTGGGGGCTGGGCGGTGGCGGTGGTGACTTGGCCGGGACTACTTTTCCCAGACTGTTGCCGTTGGAAACGGTGAGGAGACCTGGGGAGGCCCTGGCACTGGTGTATCCATTAGCTGGGGAGAGGTGAAAGGAAATCAATCAGGTGAAGGCAGAAAAGACTCCACGGGTTCCTTCCTCGTGGTTCCTCTGCTCAGAGAACCAAGAACTCAAAGAGGGGGAGGTCACACCAAGGCAGCTGAAACCATTTAAAAACATGCTGACATCCTTTTCTAGACTTTATTGCACATTTATTTATTGATTTGACTTTAAAGGTGTGAGACATCGGATCAGCAGATCCAGAAGAACTTCTAATCATGTCAGCAGATGTTGGATCTTTAGATCCCAGAAAACCGATCAGATGTAATAAAATGTGAATCTTAGAGAATCAAAGCACTTACGGACTGGACTTGGACATCCTCCATTTGAATTGTTTAGATCACCTCCTAGAAGAGCACCTATCAACAGAGCAACGTTCCTCAGACTGGGTTTCTGGTGGTTCCGCTCACACCTGGACTTGGCTGAATGTCCTGCTCACCTGCACTGGCTGGTCGCTGTGGTAACCCAGGAGAGACCGTATTTCTCTGCAGCGCAGGCTGCTGTGGCGACAGGAGATGGGTTTCCGTGAGCGATGATGATGTGACGTAGGAGGTAGTTACCAGCGCGTTGCCAGGGTTACTGAATTGCAGCGGGCTCTGATTGGTCGCCTGGACTGCACCTGGCATGGAGAAGGTTTGGGGCGGAGCTGCTGACTGCTGCGGAGAGACGAGACGTTTTAACCACATTTATCGTTGCGTACTTTCAGAGTTTGATCAGTTTAGAAGAATCTGTAGCTGTTAGATCAGTGAAGATAAAAGCATCAGACTCTATGTTAGCCTGTTAGCGTTAAATGAGCAACTCGACTTTTAGCTAAATAAACAAAAGAGTAGAAACTGCTTTGTTGACCGACATAAATGTTGTACTTTACTAACTTTTTGCAAAAACTCATAACTATTGACTTCTATAGATGCAGTGCTATAGCTTAAAATACAGACAAACATTAAAAACAATAACAATACTATGCTTCTGTAAAAAATCTAATTTATTTTGCATTAAAGTCAGCATCAAAGTAATGTAAAACTTCCTATATAACTCAGAGTATTCTGGTCCTCTGCATTTCTTTTCCTCAACATAAATAAATAAAAACACATGGAGGTCACGCTCTGATTCCACACAGCCACATCTAAGCTACAGTCGTGTGTCGGTGAAGCCATTTACTCCATAGCGCTTGAAGAGAACGTCCAGGTCTTCTGTGGTCTTGCGGAACTTGTCGTCATTGAGCGGACTTTGGTCGATAGAGTCTTCTCCGTCCGGTTCTGGACTGTCGCAGCCGTTAAAGCCTTTCTTTCTCAAAGTCTGTGGGAAGAGCAGAAGTTAGTGACGCTTCTGGAGGAACTTCTAACAATACAGAGAACATATTCAAGCTCAAGAGTCAGCGGACTGTATCCTGTAGAACTGCAGAAGCTGTAGTATTACAAAATATCTGCTTTACTGAGGAAACAACAGAAAACTAAAGAATGAATAAAGAAAGAATTGATGTTCTCTGACAGACAGATCCACCTGGGAGGAACTCATGGTTTTATAAGGTTTGGTTTTGTACATTTGCTTTGGAGAAAATCTCATTGAAACTTGACCCATCTTAAGCTCAGGTAAAGCTCAGGTGAAGCTCAGGTGAAGCTCAGGTGAAGCTCAGGTGAAGCTCAGGCAATTCTCAGGTGAAGCTCAGGTAAAGCTCAGGTGAAGCTCAGGTGAAGCTCAGGTGAAGCTCAGGTGAAGCTCAGGTGAAGCTCAGGTAAAGCTCAGGTAAAGCTCAGGTAAAGCTCAGGTGAAGCTCAGGTGAAGCTCAGGCAATTCTCAGGTGAAGCTCAGGTAAAGCTCAGGTGAAGCTCAGGTGAAGCTCAGGTGAAGCTCAGGCAATTCTCAGGTGAAGCTCAGGTAAAGCTCAGGTGAATCTCAGGTGAAGCTCAGGTGAAGCTCAGGGGAAGCTCAGGTGAAGCTCATGTGAAGCTCAGGTGAAGCTCAGGTAAAGCTCAGGTAAAGCTCAGGTAAAGCTCAGGTGAAGCTCAGTTAAATCTCAGGTGAAGCTCAGGTGAAGCTCAGGTGAAGCTCAGGTGAAGCTAAGGTGAAGCTCAGGTGAAGCTCAGGTGAAGCTCAGGTGAATCTCAGGTGAATCTCAGGTAAATCTCAGGTAAATCTGAGGTGAAGCTCAGGTATAGCTCAGTTAAATCTCAGGTGAAGCTCAGGTGAAGCTCAGGTGAAGCTCAGGTAAAGCTCAGGTAAAGCTCAGGTGAAGCTCAGGTAAAGCTCAGGTAAAGCTCAGGTGAAGCTAAGTTAAATCTCAGGTGAAGCTCAGGTGAAGCTCAGGTGAAGCTCAGGTGAATCTCAGGTGAATCTCAGGTAAATCCCAGGTAAATCTGAGGTGAAGCTCAGGTGAAGCTCAGGTGAAGCTCAGGTAATTCTCAGGTGAAGCTCAGGTTAAGCTCAGGTAAAGCTCAGGTAAAGCTCAGGTGAAGCTCAGGTGAAGCTCAGGTAATTCTCAGGTAAATCTGAGGTGAAGCTCAGGTAAAGCTCAGTTAAATCTCAGGTGAAGCTCAGGTGAAGCTCAGGTAAAGCTCAGGTAAAGCTCAGGTGAAGCTCAGGTAAAGCTCAGGTAAAGCTCAGGTAAAGCTCAGGTGAAGCTAAGTTAAATCTCAGGTGAAGCTCAGGTGAAGCACAGGTGAAGCTCAGGTGAATCTCAGGTGAATCTCAGGTGAATCTCAGGTAAATCCCAGGTAAATCTGAGGTGAAGCTCAGGTGAAGCTCAGGTGAAGCTCAGGTAAAGCTCAGGTAAAGCTCAGGTAAAGCTCAGGTAAAGCTCAGGTGAAGCTCAGGTGAAGCTCAGGTAATTCTCAGGTGAAGCTCAGGTAAAGCTCAGGTGAAGCTCAGGTGAAGCTCAGGTAAAGCTCAGGTAAAGCTCAGGTGAAGCTCAGGTGAAGCTCAGGTGAAGCTCAGGTGAAGCTCAGGTAAAGCTCAGGTGAAGCTCAGGTGAAGCTCAGGTGAAGCTCTGCACTCACCTCGATGATGTCAGCGTTGGTCCGGCTCTCGTGCGGCTCGTTGTACTCTGTGTATTTCAGCAGCACCTTGTCCATGTCGGTGCTGGCGTACTGGAACAGCTTGTTGGCGTGGTTGAAGATGATCAGCGCGATCTCGCAGTCACACAGCACGCTCAGCTCGTAGGCTTTCTTCATCAACCCAAACTTCCGTTTAGTAAACGTTACCTGAGACACAAAACAACAAAACTCCCATGTTTGTGACAGAAAAAAATAGCATTTAAGCGTGGTTTCTACAGATTGATGGGATTTTTCAATGATGAAATGTGAAGGGGCGGGGCTCTGGGAATTGTAGTTTATTCTCAGCTAGTGAAGAAGACAGTAAAGCCACACGACAAAACAAAGCAGAATTGAGTTTGTTACCTAAGAAAACACAGTTTGATGCTTCATTCTGACTCACCTGCTTGTTCCTTTCATCCGTGATCCTTTGGATCTGGATCTTTTTTCTACCCATGATGCTTTGCAGTTGCTAAAACAAATGTTGATGTGGGTCAGGTGAAGAGGTCCTTGATGAAGATGAGAATGGAGATGCAGGAGAATCTCAGGCACAGTCGAGCATCTGAGGGTTCACTGTCAGACGCATTTCTCTCTCCAGGTGAGACCGCTTGGCAGCAGTGAAGACAGGTGGAGCACAGGTGGAGCACAGGTGGAGCACAGGTGCAGCACAGGTGGAGCCCAGGCAGCGGCTGTCCTTAGTTCATTGCTTATTCAAAAGGGACTTGAGACCAATTTTCCAGCAGCTGCTGCGGTGGGAACGTCTGACCTACAGAACACAGAGACGGGAGGAACCGAGTCAAACATAAAACTGAGGAGACGTCAGCCTGAAGCATTAGTGCCAAAGCTATCACCTTTATTGATAGATTTTTTCATGACTGTATTAACCTAGGTTAGATGGAGGAAGCTGATTCGCTGTGACAACCCCTGAAAAGCTGAAAGGAAAAGATTTCACTGTGACGCTAAAGCCCTGCTCTGAACATCTTCTGCTCTGTTTTTAAAGTGTTCCCAGAGTCTTCTATTAATGATGATGTCGTTTTTTAAACAAAAACCTGTGTCATTTTCTAGGACATAGTTTCTGCAGAGCAGCAGGAGTCTGCCACCACTTCCCATCATCCATCTGCTTACACATAACGCTAACGTTAGCGGCGCAGCATAAATGGCGAGCGATGTCAGAGCTATCCCGCCGTCAAGGTTCCAGCTCAGAGGAGGAAAACAAAGACGCTCACGGATCTATTTGTCTGCAGAATGGAGCTTGTGGCTCCGCCCAGCGTGTTTTCTATGTCACAAATACGATCTCTTTCAAACTGCATTTTGTCATCTGATCCCGATTCACAACCATTTTAATAAAGAAATACTCAGAAATGCAGCTTTAATGTTAATAGTCTAAATGTCCGCCATCATCAGAAAAATGCAACAAGATACACTCCAACATAAACACACACACATGCACACACACACCCTCACAAACACACGCATTTCACAAGGAAGTCGGGACCTTGGTCCATCTGTCCCCTACCCCATCCCTGGTAGGGGGTACCCCTTGACCACGGGGGCCGTGTCCCCTGGGTGCTGGCTTCCTGGGCCCGGCAGTCCTCTCTCCACACAGGGAGGGGGATCCCTGAGCTTTCTGGCAAGACCGGGGGCTGGGGATCACATTACACCTGAGCTGGGGGTGTTTGGGTCCCGGTGGGGTGGGGTGGGTTCTGGTCCTTGCCCCTAAGTGCTGGACCTCGCCAAATTTCCAACGGTGGCCGTGTCTGGTCGGGCCAAGTTTACAACACCCCTTGTGGGCCCCCTTTTCTCCTTCTTGGACCCACCGTGGGCCAGGTGGGTGGCTGGCTCTGGCTCTGGGGGGCGGTTGTTCTCTATCTGCTGCCGTGCGGGTGTTCTGGGTTCTGGCTGCTGCTGGGGCGGGGGTCTTGGTGTGGGGGTGGCTGGTCACTCTCCCTCCTTCTTTTCACATTCCATCATCCATTTAGAAGAACATGAACACTCACCTGAGCACAGGTGTTAGCTCACCTTTACACTGATAGTTTGCATGATTGATTGAATGAAATATTTCACACCAGTTGGTCTGAAGGCATAAGTGTGCGTGTGTGAACAAAATCTGTATTGTGTTCATGTTGACATTTTATGTTATGTTTGTTCATGTTCACATTTTTGGACAGGACAAGTAAAAAAAAGAAAAAAAAGAAAACTGCATCAAGAGCCTGTTAGAAACACTAAAACAGGATTTTTAATTGAATTGGGTTTTTAATACTTCAGTTTAGAGACATTGAATCCTGGATGCCTGCAGACAAACAGGTTAGTTAAAGTGTGTGTTGCTGTTGGAATAGTTGACTGTAACTGGAGTGAGCTCCATGTTTGTGAGCATACGGAGTAAATGATTGGATCTCAAGTGGACACTGAAGGCGAAAGCGAAGGTGTGTTTTAATGATGCGTCCACGTGGCGTGAATGTTTACTGCAGCTTCCTGAATGAGTCTGACCTGCGTCTGTTTACATCCGTCATCCTGACCAGAAACAAACAGCCTCCAGTGAAAAGGATCCTTACAAACCCTGCAGACGTAAACACGCCTCCCTCTGAGGAGCCCCGTTAACACAAAACACAGGTGAGTCACGCCCACTACCTCAGGTGATCAGACTGACAGACCCACAATGCATTTCAACATTTTCAGCTCTTCCAGTGTGAATGACAAATGGATGAACTTATTATTTGAAAAAACCCTAATTCAAAGCTAAATCAGAACCTAATCTGAACCTTAAAAGACCTTTTTGAAGTGATTTGTTAAAAAATGTTGTTACATGCGTTTATTAAATAATGAACAGAAAAAAAAACAGTAGTTGGTTTTTAGTTGCACATAACTTCAAATATTATAAAGGAAATAAAGATTGATTGCATTAAAGAAAAACCATAGTGAGAAAAAAAGATCCAATTCAAGTTCAGACTTCAGGACCTCCCTTCAAGACAACACATTTATATATTCCATTTAAATCAGTGAAAACAACAAAATTAGAAAGTAAAAGCATAAAAGTTCAGAAAAAAACCTTTATGAAATTAAGAAAACAACAGAGCCAGACTCTCTGGGTGAAATGTAAACCACAAACCGCTGCCTTCACCACTTCCAGCTTTTGCACTCTCACCCTGAAAACACAGCAGAAGAGCAGCAAATACAGTTACTACTACATTTAGCAGCTACCGCTACAAATACTACAGTTCAAAGTATTGCATTGCAACAGTTAAAAGAGAAGAGAAACCCACAGATGACCCGCTAACCTCAGCACTCCAGTTCTTTACTGCTTTTTTCTAAAACGCCAAAATAGCGTCTTTCTTATTGGCTGCTTACGTGTTTAGATTTCAAAATATTTTGACGATCATTGAATCTAAACTTACTCAATCAAGCTTTTAATTTGAAAGAGTAATAGGAACTGTAACATAAAAACACAAACAGCACTATTTCGATTAGCCCACCCCGGTCTCTGGGTTTAAGGGAAGCCTTTTGATTGGTCGGCTCCGCCCACATTGAGGCTTGCTGTCTAACTTCCCGTTAAAGCGTTTAAACTCGGGCAGAACAAGCAGGCCGTCAGTGTTCCTCTACAGAAATCAGAGAACACGGCTCTTTATCTCCAGCTCATTGCTATGCATGCAAACCGAACCATGACGTCTGCAGAAACATTTGACTGGCAAACCATCCACTCCAACATCACGTTTCTCCTCCATTCACCTAGAACTCATTCAAACACACTGACTCAAGCCCCCCCATCCACCAATGTTCCCCGCCGAACCCCCACTCCAGGTTTGGAGGAAGGAGCAGGATCCACTAAACCCCAACCCAACGCAAACTCAAATCAAATCAAATCAAATCAAACTCAATGACACGAAGGCCTGAACACAACCGGACTTCCTCCTTTAATGTTGAATATTTGGGTTTACTACCATGATACCCATTTCTACCTCACTGAGAAGAAATGAACATTATTGGATCTGCTCCAGCGTCATCAGGTGCAGCTCAGATTTACCGGACAGACTCAGACCGCATGACCTCAGACGACAGTAAGAGCTGGAGAAAGTCTGACTGCAAGCGTCCAGCAGGACGTAAAGCTTCAGCTGCTGCGTGAACAGCTGAGATCCACACCAACCTGACCCGGATGAGTCGGAATCAGACATTTAGAGCTGCACCCACAGAAAAACGCTTCAGATGAGGGGATCAACCGCTCATCAAAGATTTAAGCTGCTGATGTCCGTTATTTCTAACACTTCTGCTTCACTAATTCATTATGTAAAATCAAGGAAATAATCTGCTATTCTGCTGTTCTATTCATTTATGATAAAAAAAACAAACCCATAAGCAATCAAAGGCAGATCATTTCAAATAGTCACGATTCCACTCAGCGCTGAAACTTCACTTCAGTAAATAAAACAGAACAGCCATTAGAGGCGGATCTGTTGTTTGATTTTTTTCCACTTATGCACATTAGGACCCGCCTTTTTTTGATTGGCAGGTAGGAACGGACCAAACAGAGCTTCAAACATTAGATTCGTCCCTCCCTCCTCTCCCCCTTACGGGTGTGATGGCTCAGTTCAGAGCTAGCCTGAGCGGACACAGTAATGAGGTTTGGCAGAATGCAGCGTTCATGGAACCCGGGAGGAAGAAAACCGGGTTTACTCGTCCATCCTGAAGACTGGGGTTTGGGGAGGTGAGAAGAACCGCTGACATGAGGTTCTGTCCTGGGGTGGACAGGGACTTTTCCAGATCCTGAACTAATTGTGCTCCTCGTTGTTAACGTGGACTCTGGAAGCCCAAACGTTTAAGGACATAAAGCTTTGATTGACGTCATGCCGATCTTCACTGCAAATTCAGTTTTTGTTATCAGGAAAACGCCAGTGCCACCAACAACTAAATGTTAAAACCAATGGGTGTATATTAGAATTGGACTGTGACTCCTCCCTCTTGGCGTTCCAAACAGGAAGTGGCTCCAAGAAGCCAGAATCCCTCAGACTTCAATAGAGAAATAAACAGCTGTTCCTCAGTCATTCTATTGGTTGAAGAACCGTTCTGGATCTGATACCATTTTTAACATCTTCTTAATAATTCTCTTTTTTCATATGCTTTCTGTAGTTCAAGTTATTCATGTTATAAACTGACCAATCACATGCCTAAATGAAAGTAGGTGGAGCCTGCTAGCCCCACGTCCAACGTTCTAAACGTTTGACAGATTTCCTGTAGCCAGCCTTCAAGTGGTAGGGGTGTGGCTTTCCAACAAGCTCATTCCTAATTGGCCAAAGTGGTTGCCATAGAAACATTGGCCCAGACTGGCTTGAGCCAATCACTGCTTACTGACAACGTCTGGCTCCAACGTGGCGGTCTCCATATTGCAAAAAAAATGGCAACTAAATCGACTTCATTTGGTCTAAGCCTGAAGTAAACCATTATCATCGATGACATCACACTGGCTCACTCCAGTCCTCTGATACAGTCAGTCAACGGTAAAACGTCATCGATGCCAAACTGCAGCCAAAGATGTGTGGATCCAGAACTTATGGCGGCTTTCCATGAGCGCAGACTCAGCACAGTCTGGATACACTCAAATTAAAGTGAGTGCAGCCACTAGGTGGCGTACTACATCGTGGCTTCCATTCCAAATACTTCCTCCCCCACAATTACCATCCAGTACAGACATGTTTGGGAACTAGTCAGAGGAAACTGAGCGACCTCATGGGAATGTCTCCTACTGACATGAACTTGGGTTGGTTTACCAAACTGTTCAGTCTGACGGTTTTAAGGAAAATGATGCCGTTTATTCCACAGTCACAGCAGGATTCTAGTGATTGGAGGACATTTGAAACGATCACATGACTCATAATTTTACTTGTTTCTCTGTAAATGACCCAACCTTAAAATGAATCATCATTTGGGAAGCCTTTAATCGTTATTCATAAGAGTGAGAGGCCACTAAAGTGAATTCTTTATCTATTTTGGTGACGTTCAGCAGATTTTTAAGTTTGATCCGATTTCATATTTTATCATTTCAACAGTAAAAGCCACACTGTTGTTTAAATAAAATCCCCTGTTAGGTCAAAACTGATTCTCATAAAGTTAGTTTTGAAATTAAACATTTGCATGGAATTGGAAATTGAACCAAATTCTGAAACAGAACCACTAAATGTTCTTCAACTCTGACATAAACGGTCCGGTTCTGTAAACACGAGTTCCAGGAGAAGACCTAAACTGGGCTTCTGAACAGCTGTCATGACTCATGTCCGGCTGTCAGACGAGGATCGGGTTGTTGGGTCACGTGACGACCCCGTGACTCTGATGAACACAACACGCTTCCAGGGTCGTCAAAGACACGTTGAAAATCATTTCTGCACAATCACTGCATTTTTTGAAAGATACTATTACTGATAGTGATCATTTATTTATATCAGTTTATGAATTGATATTTTAAAGATATATATATTATTTATAGATACATATTGATATATTTCAATGTTATTATCTTCTTTTTCTCTTGTTTTTTTGAAACTGCTTGACAGAAAAGAATCAGATGCAGACAGAGTAGATCCTCCAGAACCGGAGGTGAGAACGGGTCAAAGCAGGCGGTCCGCACTCTGATCTGGAACCAGCAGTGATTCTGGTTCTAGACATCCGGGCTAACAGGAAATGAAAACTTGCCCAAATCTTTTGTGTACATTTTAAAGAAATTAAAGGAAATTCTTCGGCTTTGACGTCTTAAGCTGCTGCAACGATAACTGGACCAGCAAAGCCTTCCTCTTCTGTGTTTCTGGTGTTTTAACATCTTCTTGCAGCGTTTTCTCTCCATGGATAAAGTACATTGGTGAGTATTTGTGTATTTAAATGGTTGAGGTTCAGGTGAGGAAAGCTGTAGATGTGACGTCAGACCTACAGCAGCAGCCATGAGCTTCCTGCTCTGCTCTGATCTCATCATCCACCTGCAGACACACATCCATGAACGTCTTGGTTTTCCAGTCTGGATCCAGGACGGATGGATAGCTCACCAGTGTGTAAACAGATGGATGATGGGAAGTGGGGGCGGGGTTGCCCGTGCCAACAGTCCCGCCCACAGCTCCAAGGTGAATTTCTACTGAACTCCTGCCGCTCTGCAGAAACTATGTCCAGAAACCCACAGACTCTTAGATTTGGTTTAAAAACGGCATCATCGTCATGAAAGGAGCTTTGGATCAGGGGAGGATGGGGGCGGGATGCTCTGCTTCATTTGGACCTAATCCTCTGCAGAACCTTTGCAGAACATGAGGAACGATATTTAAAAACGCAACAAAGCTGTCCCATTTTAACTTTGATGTTAAGGTTTTGGGTGACCTGGGGAGTCACCTGATTTTAAAGGGGAGAAAGGGAGGTTTTGCTCCAACAAGCGGGAGTTTAGTGCAGGAACCGCAGCTGCTCGGATGCTATCGGGGTCTGCAGATCCAGATGTTGACATGAATCCGTCTGCAGAGCCGCGGACCGCCGCGTCAGGCTGGCGTCTCTGCCGCCGGGGCGCGAGTCCCCGCAGCCTCCCGCAAACCGCGATTACAGTGCCGTCGTTTAAATGGGGCCGGGCAGGGGTCGTTACCGCAGTCATTCCTCCGCCGGGCCTCCGCCGTGTTCTGCAACACTTTCCGTCCACGAACTACAGGCGGAGGAGCGCTGGTTCCTCCGGGTCTCCTCAGGAGAACCCCCAGGAGCAGCAGGAGGCGGACCGACGGCTCCTGTCATCAAGCTAACCGCGGCGGCTGACAGATGATCTGCTATGTTTATGCGGAGGTCGCGCGAGGCTAGAGCCGCGCGGCGGAATCCGGCCGCATCCTTCCGCGGCGGGCGGCGGGCCCTCTGACGGCGGACAGGCACCGTCGCGGTCCCGCCGGACATGTCGGAGGCAGCCGACACGCCGCGAGTCCCCGTCACAGCTAACGAACGTCCCGGAGACGCGGACGTGTGGCCGCTTCCCAGCGTCGAGGCGGCAGCCCGCGTGACTGAACGCAGCAGGCCTTCACAGCTACGGGTCCGACCGACAGCCATTACCGTCCGACTGTAACCCGGCGAGGCGAGCGGGAAACTCTTCCGAACACACACCCAGCGTCTGCTTTCACCGCCAAAATCGAGGCTCCGCGATACTAAACTGTCAAATGTTGTTCATGACTTTGTTATACATGGATAATAAAGCGGCTCTGCGCCCGTGAGAGGACAGAGAGACGCAGGAAGGAAATGTATCACTCCACTTACCGATGTTTTCCTGAGAAACACGGAAACTGGACCCGCCGCCGCTCACTCCACAAACGAGCCACTCAATCAAAAGGCGGGAAATAAAATCGCTGGAGCGGCGTCTTTATTGACACAAATCCGCGGCATTTTATTCCACTTATGTTGATGTAACTATACTGTCCACCCAGGCGACACAGCTTTCCCAGTGTACGATCGACGTCAGTGACGTTCATCCTGTGATTGACACGTCCCTAATCCAATAGGAAACTGGCGCTGAATGGCTGGACCAATCACAGAGCAGAGAGTCTGAAGGGGGGGCGGTGTGGGGAGAGGACATGACGGAGGTGACGGCCATGTTCTGTACTGGTGTTTGTATCCCTCCGCCTCGGTATTTACCTTTTGCATGTTTTTGCATGCGGGGAAAAGTCAGTGGAGCCCCGCGGCGTGCGGCCAGAAAGCCCGCTAGCTGATTTGTTTCTGCCGCTTTCTTAACGCGCGTCGGTCCTCTGAGCGCCGAACGGCCGGCAGGTAGAATCTGAGGTCCCCGGAGGGCGAACTAGAGCCGGCGGAGGACGGTTGCCCTGAAGCCCGTGGAACCGTCCTCCTGTGCAGATGCGCGGGTTCTGTTCCTTCACCATCACCCGCTTTGCATATGGAAAGCTCACATGCAGGCCCACGAATAGTTAAATAAAACAATTGATTTAGAAAAGAAAGAGAAAAAAAACCCATAACGAACCCAAATAAACAGGAAGTAGAACTTAAAAAAGCAGATTGTGTCACATGGTTCCCATGATTCCTCACATCTCGCATCAACAGTCCCTCAACGTTGGAGATCCGTGAGGTCACGAACAAAGGCCCCCGTCAAACAGGTCAAAGGCTTTTACAGAAGCAGAAACGGATGAGAATGACAACCAAAACACACGTTGCTAGGCAACAGAGACAAACCAAAGTTTGGGGATGTTGTAACCAGCTGTGGGGATCAGGATTCAAAAACCTACAGCTGGGTGAACGAACACGCTCATCCTAAAGAGGAAAGACGCCGTTTCTGACTGACTGGAAATGTAATAATCCTCATGTCTTGAATGCCACACACGGATGGAGTCCTGGCGTGTTCTTTAGCCCCTGTGCTGTCTTGTGGGGTCCAGATGACCCCACTCGTTAACGTAGGCATGTTAACAAGCGGGGTCATCTAGACCCACTAGACAGAGCTCTGAACCTTTGTTCTTCAATGATTTGTGATCTTCACTTGTGTCCATGGATTACATGAAATCCTCTCCACCTTTATCCACCACATCAGTGTGAGGGTGGGGTCAGCTGGACCCCACAAGACAGCACAAGGGTCAGACGGACCCTCACACTGAGCCTCAACCACATGAGGCATTATGGTTTCCCCAGTTGGTGCCAAGTTCTTCCAGAAAACTAAAGTCAGACTCTCCCACATGGGAAACCGAGACAAGCATTTTAGGAAAATGTAAAAGTCTTTAATACAAAAGTCATGAAAACAAATAAACTAGAGAAACACAGACACCTGAAAACACCATGAATAATGGATACCACCTCTGCAGCTGAGGTGCACATTCTGCCTAAAGTCCTGATGCCTGTGGGCCGCACCCAACGCCACACGCCGCTGGCGGCGGACGGCCGTCAGTCATGGGGCGACTATGGCCTCCGGTGGGATGTGACCAGTCATGGAGACGGGATGAGGCGGCTCCAAAGTGCACAGGAACCCAACCTCCGACTGATTCTCCACTCTGGCAGTGAGGGAAAGTGTTCTCTCAGCCCTCTGCTGATGAAGCAGCTGGTGTGCAGGTGAAATCACTTAGTGCCCCCCCACCCCCCCGCCTCACACGCTGCAGTGGGGTTCTAGGATTCAGAAAACCTAAGAACGTCTCCAATACTTCCTGGGGTGTAAGAGTCTCCAGAACCACAGTTCTGGAGTCAGTCAGTTTGTGTTTGTCCTCTGAGACGCGTCCTCTGCTTGTCCAACAACTACCAGCTCTTCACAAAAACACCTGCAGCAGCAGGAACAGAAACAGCAGCAGCAGCAGAAACAGCAGCAGCAGCAGCAATAAGCAGTAGCAGCAACAGAAACAGCAGCAGCAGCAGAGGAAGCAGCAGCAGCAATAAGTAGCAGCAGCAGAAACAGCAGCAGCAATAAGTAGCAGCAGCAACAGAAACAGCAGCAGCAATAAGTAGCAGCAGCAGCAGAAACAGCAGCAGCAGCAATAAGCAGCAGCAGCAATAAGTAACAGCAGCAGCAGAGGAAGCAGCAGCAGCAGCAGCAACAGCAGCAGCAATAAGTAGCAGCAGCAGCAGAAACAGCAGCAGCAATAAGCAGAAACAGCAGCAGCAGCAATAAGCAGCAGCAGCAATAAGCAGCAGCAGCAGAAACAGTTACAGCAGAAACAGCAGCAGCAATAAGTAGCAGCAGCAGCAGAAACAGCAGCAGCAATAAGCAGAAACAGCAGCAGCAGCAATAAGCAGCAGCAGCAATAAGTAACAGCAGCAGCAGAGGAAGCAGCAGCAGCAACAGCAGCAGCAATAAGCAGCAGCAGCAGAAACAGTTACAGCAGCAGCAGCAGAAACAGCAGCAGCAGCAATAAGTAGCAGCAGCAGTAACAGCAGCAGCAGCAGCAGCGTTTGCCTCGCTGTCAGACCTTCATGCACTTCCGTGTCACAGCAGCCTAAAGTCTCTCGGTTCCTCTCTGGGGGATTTCAGTCGTTCTTCCTGCTGACACTCTCGGCCCGGTTCTTCCACAGAGATCCGGGTTCTGAAGGTCGGGATCAGAACAGGTCCCAAACGCCTCGCCTGGGTCTGAGCACACTGGTTTCTCCACGTTGGTTCAAACCCCTGAAGTGTGGTGGAAGTTCTGCCGTTGTTGGGTTGCTGGTTGGATTCTTCTGCTTATTGTCTGCAGTAGCTTCTCATTGAATCTATTTGTAACGTTTGTTTTTTAAACACAGCTTTGCTGAAGCTGATCAGAAGAACGTCTCCTCTTCAGATTTCCATCATTCCTCCTGTTCTCCGGGTTCATCTGCAGAGACGGTCGGTTCCACAGAGAACAGCTGCAGAGGCTTTATGCAGACAGAACCTGCTCCGTCCTCAGATCTGAGAACAAACTCGCTCCTCATCCCAAATCTAAACGTCTTTCTGGTGTCAGAACTGAATCCGTCAAACGTTTCAGATGCTTCCTGATGAAACAGAAACCGTTTTCAGAGCTTGGTGGAAACCTCTCATATTTCCATGTTCCCCACCGGAGAACCGGACCTCCCTGCAGCTGCTGGTGATATTTGGTTTGCTTGTTTCCCAAACTCCTAAGTGCGTGTCATGATGTGATGTTGTTGATATGCAAACCAGGAGCTGCAATCAGCAGGAAATCTGCAGGAAGCAGCTGGCTTTGGACTTCAGGCAGTCCAGACAAATACTGGAACAGGTTCTGTTTCTGCCCGTTCCAGAACCTGGAGATTTCAGCAGATTTGTTCCCCTTTCTACCAGAAACCTCTTTCCTCTGAAGAGTTTTGTAAATAGTTGTTTACTCTTCATCTGGATGGAGGATGCCGACAGCAAAGCCACAAGAGAAAGTGTCTGTTTGTTGGGTTTAGTTACACAAACCAAAGAGAGGATGCAAATGCCCCACAGTGCTGCCATTGTGCATTAATGACTGAGTCGTACTGTTTATCATTTATTTCCTTCACTCTATAAAACAGGTTAGTAAACCGAATGGTAAACTCATGAAACCTCCTCAGAACTAATGAATAGAACAGTGAATTTGTAGCATGTTGGTGTTTCAGTTTGGATGTTGAAACCTACATTCAGGTTCTACTGACTGCAGCAGCTAAAGGAGGACGAGTCCTGAGCTTCCATGTTTCTAAAGATGCTCCTGCAGAGACTTTCTGAGACTGGAACATGTGATCAACAGCAGCATAAATCCACCGTTACTGCTGGTAAACAGATTCTCCACGAGCGCTGACACAATGCATCCAACCATACGTCTTTTCAAACCTATTTTCTTACGTGGTCTGCATTTGGAAAAGACTAACTTTTAGCGCTCAAACTAAAACAGGAAGTAAAGTCTTGGTGTTTGGAGTTTTTCGTCTTTTTTTTCTTGATGGCATCAAAGGCTTGACAATATTATCAGTTGCTGTTCATAAGAAGAAGAAAAAAAGTGCAGAATTTGTCCTGACTGTACCCCGGCTGACCAGCAGGGGGAGCCGATCATGTGAGATCATGCAATGCATCAACCTACCACACGGTGGCAGCAGCAGAGAACATTTTGCATATCTGGATGAGCTCATTTATTCGTTTATTGGCACGAGACAAATGACTTAACCTAAAACGATTAGTAAAAAAATTATGGGATGTTTTTCCAGCAGTTTTACAACCCACCGTTTATTTTCAAATGGGAACACAGCATCATCATCATTATCATCATCACCATCATGTAGCTGCATGCATATTTGAATTCAACAGACACCAAAAGGAAATTACTGATTTGAAAAAGCAGAATTTTGAGAGACTTTCTCTGTGTTGGAGCTCACATGCTAATAAAACGGAGGATATCAATTCTTTAATGAACAAGCAGAAGATTTTTCACCCCTGAAAATGCGGAGGTGTCTTTGCTCTGATCCCCAAACCACCAAATCACCTAAACTCCCCAAGAAACTGCAGATTTATGTCCGTCTGCTTTTCCAGTCCACATGATTCAAAAGATTTTCTTCTATCATTTCTATATTTGATTTTGATATTCGTGCTGTTTTCTGTTTTTCAGCAAGTTTTGATCAGATAAAAAATGCCTGATCGGGTCAGAGTTCAGATGCTGGCGGTCATCATGCTTTGAAACATGATGCCACATTTATCATAACTAATATTCTATTGATGTTTATTGTGGCAGTGAAGAAGACACGCATTCTCTGGTGGACCTACACTACTACAAACATTTGTTTTTGTGTTTTTAATAAACAAGTACGTTTGTCGTATAGAGCTCGTCTACAAATGACCAAAGTTTGGTTTCTGTGTGAATCGCAGCGCCTGCAGGAGTGAGACCGAAATGTCTGCAATTATTCAACGAAATGGACGTATCCTGCTGTCATCGTTTTAATATTCGCTCTAAATTTTGTAAGCTAAAAATATGCCTTCAGTTCGGACCTAATATTTACCCAACAAAGATAGTACCACTGAGAGGGACAAAAACAAAGTAGCGCCCAACGTGGGGCTCGAACCCACGACCCTGAGATTAAGAGTCTCATGCTCTACCGACTGAGCTAGCCGGGCATGCGCAGTAAGATCCACAAACCACTTTAAAACTTTACCTACATTGCTGGAGACCATGTGGTAATTTTTTTGGGACAAAGACGCGTTTCGCTTGAAAGATACTAGACTTTAAAGGCTAATTAAAGCCAAAAGTGATATCTAGCCCCGGAGTCCACGCAGTCGCCGCTGAGCGCGCCTGAAAGTGTAAACTAGAAGGAGTTGCATTTCTAGAAAAGGCAGGGTTGAATGCTATACTGCTGAATGAAAATTAAGCTTAAAGGGTAATAAGTGGCTCAAAAAATTTTAATAAAGAAATGATCAAAGTTGACCATAAATAAAGTGAAAATAGCACAATAAGAAAAAAGTCTTTTGTGAGAAATGCCAGAGCCGGGTATCGAACCCGCGAGCTTCTGCACCAAGAATTCCCCATGTACTTCAATGGAGGCAGAAATCCTGGGATATCTGGAAAAGTTCAAGGATGTGAAGGAGCAAAAGTCACAGCTGGAAAAAGCTGAAAGAGCTGAACATTTGAATAGTTGAATGGATGAAATACCTGGAAATTTGTAGGAGTGAAGCGCCACAAAAATGGCGGAAGATACTAGAACAAAGACAGAGAAACAGGAAAAAAAATGGGTGGAATGCTGCAGGGGTGTCAAACATACGGCCCCCGGGCCGCATCCGGTCCAACGGGTGGTTTGGTCCGGCTCACACATGAAGAGTAAAAATTATAAGGATGTTTAAAAAAGAATTGCATTTACTGCAGCATGACGTCAGTGATGAAGCAGTGACAGACACCTGTTTGCAGACAAGTTGGAGCAAACATCCAAACCATTTCAGAGGTGAACTTATGGAAAAAGGCTGAAGGCTGCAGAAGGGTTGTGCCCCAAACAGCAGTTGACCTTTGCCAACATGAGTCTGTCAAGGATTACAACTGCAGATACAACATCTCTGAGGAGACTTTGGTGCCAAATGAAGGAATCCAGTCATTTATTGCATGTTCAGTCAATACTGATGAAAGCACCGACATCACAGAGGTGTACAACAGACCGTCACAGACAGCAGCAGCTGATGACACAGTCAGCTCTCTAGTACCTGTGCTGGGTAATGTTGGAGTGAACTGGTCACATGACGTCAGTCTGGTCACTGATGTCAGTCTGGTCACATGACGTCAGACTGGTCACTGATGGCGCCCATCAAAGGTCAGGAAGAAGGCAGGAGTTGCCAGAAAATTCAGGCAGAAACCAGGAAAAGACTCCTGGACATTTCATTGTTTTGCTCACTGGAATGACAGTAAATGTGTTTCTGCACAGGATCTGAATCCTGATCGTGATGCCAGGTGAAGTTTCAGGAGAGAAAGGAGGTTAACTTCATGTTATTTAAGATCCATTGGCCTCTGTGAATGAATGTGTCATCATAAATGATTAGGCTACCCGGTTGGTTGAGGCATTTTCCCAAATGAGTGAATTAACAAAAACAAAGCTGTTGTGTTGCCTTTATGGTACCGGTCCGGCCCACTTGAGATCAGACGGGTTGAATGTGGCCCCCGAACCAAAGTGAGTTTAACACCCCTGATTTATAGTATTCAACCCGCTTGCGTGAGGGCAGCACATACGCGTCACATTCAGTGGAGACAGAAATCTCCAGATGAATGGAGGTTCAGACCTGCAGCATGGCAGTTTTCACAGGCTCAGTTTAAGGCACGAGTCCAGAAGTTCTCAACCAGAACCAAGCGTTTGGTTACACTAACACCTGAAAAATGACAGAAGTTTGACACGACTGACTTCACTATAGAAAGGGATATAACGATTAATCGACCTATGGATGAATTGATTTCTATTCCTATGATCCACCAGACTCCAACCTGGAGGCAAGTTGTTAATCAAGTCGACATATCGTTATAAAATTGCTTAAAATGAAATTAACCCAAAAAAAGGACCCTGGAGTCCTGCAGACGCAGCCTGGAGTCCTGCAGACGCAGCCTGGAGTCCTGCAGACGCAGCCTGGAGTCCTGCAGCCGCAGCCTGGAGTCCTGCAGACGCAGCCTGGAGTCACGCAGCCGCAGCCTGGAGTCCTGCAGACGCAGCCTGGAGTCCTGCAGACGCAGCCTGGAGTCACGCAGCCGCAGCCTGGAGTCCTGCAGCCGCAGCCTGGAGTCCTGCAGACGCAGCCTGGAGTCCTGCAGACGCAGCCTGGAGTCCTGCAGACGCAGCCTGGAGTCCTGCAGACGCAGCCTGGAGTCCTGCAGACGTAGAAGTTTCCATCTATAATTTTAATAAACTCCTCAAAGAGAACTGTGGATACAAGATGATAAAATGTTCGTCTCTCTCTGCTGCATGTTGTCACAGCATCTTAAATCTGAATATCAGACTGTTTTTTCGTGCACGTCATGCAGCTCATGGCGCGCGCGCTCCCTGCCCAGACATGAAGGGGTTACAGGGAATTGGAGGAATGCTGCTGCACTTCTGCACGCGTCTGTTGGGGGGCGTGAGAGCCGCTTTGGGCGCCTAAAATAATGGCATTTTTGGTCTTGCATAATAAAAAGATCTCGGGGGGCGGGAACGGTGTTACCTCACTGATCCACGCGGGGCGGGACTTTCAGACCGTATATATGATTCTGGACAAATGAGACATGAAGCCACTGAGGGACGGCAGGGATGGAGACAGCAGTCCGTCCCGGTTCCGGTCGGGGAGGACCGCGACTGTGGACGTGGAAGACTCACCAGGATCCAGAATGACGGTCCAAAGCCGGATCCGCCGCTTTTGGACGCACGCGCTCTTTTGGCTCCAGAGCCGCGCATCCGGAAGGATCTCTGCGCCCGGGATCTGACCCAAACCCAGGACTCTGGATTCTGGAGAACAAGTGAGTCATCCCGGTACCGATGGTTCAAGCACAGACAGAGGAAACATCAGTTCTGGTCTGCAGAACCACCAGAGTTCTGTAGAACCGGAGACCGAAACACCTGCAGCTGCAGGTCAGAAATAATCCTAATCTGAGATGTGGTCACCTTCAGGGCGGGAAGCTCTCATTCCTGACTTTTCCATCTCAGGTTCCGCTCATCCTTCATGGGTTCTTCAGAACTTCCTGCTTCAAACAGAACTTTCCTCCTTTTCTGACTCCAGATCAGACTAGATGCTCCAAGCGTCACATAAATTCATGTAGCGTCATTTTCTGTATCCTGAGGCATTATTTTCATTAGGAATTGACCCCCCCCCCACCACCACCACCACCACCACCGGGGGGTCTTCAGTGTTGCGTGGATCTGTCACGGCCTTATGCCGCTGTTCCAGTGGCCCGCAGGAGCTGCAGAAGAAAAGATCTTTACTTAAAAATAGCAAAAAGCTCCAATTAAAAAAAGTAAAATGATGAAGAGAAAAACCTAAATGTGATGAAGAGGATTATTACTCCAGAGCAGCTGCGGGCCTCCGTCTAAAGCCTGGATTACATGCGGCTCTTACGTAAGGCCTGTTCATCTACGGCGGCGGTCTCTGTGATCTGTTGACCATCGTGAAGATGAGACACATGATGACGTTTACGAAGCGCGGGAGTTTTTCTAATTAAACGAACTTCAGGGGGGGGGGGGGGGGGGGGGGGGGGGGTCAGTCCGATGCAGGTGAAATGTCAGCGCACGTGCGCAAGACAGCAGCACGGACTGGAACCCAGCAGAAGCTGCAGAGGTACCACTCCGTCCGGACCAGAACCCGGAGGAGGATTTCTCTCCGCTGGTCATCCGGAGGAGGAAGTTCGGGACAGAAAGGAACCTTTTCCTGTTGGACCTGAAACTTCTGCAGAGTTCTGCTGAGGATTCGAACCTTTTCCTGTTGGACCTGAAACTTCTTCAGAGTTCTGCTGAGGATTCGAACCTTTTCCTGAAAGTCTGCAGCTGCGCGGCCGGAGCGCGTGAGCCTCCCATCATTCTGTTGGTGCTTCAATACGCGACATTCTCTGATATTTCCTTCAATTCTACATCTTTGTCAATAGTTTGGTTTATGTACGGTGGCCCTTAAGTGCAAATCATTCAACAAATCAGTCGAAATAAAAACATTTCAAACGTCACAACGACAATTCAAAAACAACAAAGTACATGTTTAAAAGCAGCATTTCAGTGTAGAAACCAAAACTCCAGAAACCAAAACGCCAAAAACAAAAATGAAAAAACATTTCAGAAAACAAATTAATTTCCAGGAAAAACATGGAATGTAAAAAAAATAGAAAAACGAAATGAAATGTTGGAAAAACGAAAGAGAATGAGAAACCTGAAACGGTACAGAGGGACATGATGATGAGGACGTTCAGTTCATCTCCAAATAACTTTCAGTTGAAATGATGGACAAACGTCATCGTCCAATCAGGAGGTCCCTCAGGACCGTCTCAGATTTCTTCTGTTTTGTTTTTCCTTTTCAGAAATAGTTTTTCATTTTTAACATTTATTTTGTTTCCAAAATGTTTTTTTAATTTTTGTTTTTTGCGTTTTGGTTTCTGAAGTTTTGTTTTTAATTGTCGTGATTTTTACAACGTTTTTGTCTCCAGTGATTTGTTGATGTGATTTGCACCTCAGGGCCACCGTAGTTAACATGAAAGTGAAAATGTTTTCATGTTTTTTTCTATTTAAAAAGAATGAAACCTTACGAAATTTTGAAGGAATAAAAAACGAGGATTTCTGCTGAAATCTGTGCGTGTGTGTGTGTGCGTGTGTGTGTGTGTGTGTGTGTCGAGGCCTGAAGGCGTGAGGCCAGGTAAAACAGGTATGTCCGTTAATTTCCCGCCGCTCATGCGCAGAACATGCTCCCACCTTTTCCTGTTCTTCTCTGAGGAACCTCATGGATTGAAAAAACCCGTCTATGACGTTCATGTTTACGCGGGAAACCTGCGGCCTGCATGACGTCATCCCCACCTCCAAAACGCAATGAAGAAAAAAGTCCACAGAAAAACGAATTTAAGACGAACAGAAGGAGGTTTCTGTAAATAAATGACACGTTTAGGCAGTTATTAAAAATGTTTAAACATCATAAATATGGAACTAAACAAATCAATGAACTGCAAATTGTGACAAAATAAAAATGAGAAACATTTCGACCTAAATATCAGGAAGTAATTATCAGTAAAATAATATTGTAAATCTAAATATAAAAATAGAATCAGCAGATTATTTCAGGCATAGACTTCATTTTTTTCACGTTTGTGTAAAAATGTTGTGTGTTTGTGTTTAAGTGGATGAAAACATTGATCCACGTGAAGCATTTCTGCTTGTAACCTTCATGTTAGCATCAATGTTGTTTGCTTTATTTCCACCTCGTGTTAAACTGTGTGAATCCTCTTCATGACGCGACTCCTCCGTTGTGTTTGCAGGCTGTGCACTTGTCAGAGGAGCGGTCAGCCGCCTGAGGGGTTGTCTGTTATCTTTGGTTATCTAGCTGTATGAGTGCCGTACGTTTGTCATAAAGCTAGATAACCGAAAGTAACAAGAATCCCATTACATGTCAGAGCGGGAGGTGAGGAAGAGGAGGGACCTTCACACCAGACCACAGGTGTCTCCAGCTGTCTCCAGGTGTCTCCAGGTACGGTGATGCTCAGCATGAGGGGTAAACCTGTGTGCTTGTTGCTGCAATGAGGCGATGGAAACAATCATTTTAAATGTTCATGGATTGTTTCCTTCATGCAGACTGAGGCAAACATCCCATAATAACATCAGGGAGAAACTCATTTTTACAAACAAAAACCACTGAAATTCTTAGAAATAATAAAAACTGTGAAGTGAAACTGAAGAAAGATTTTTTTCAAATGCAGATCAGATTTAGGATTTTCCGTGTAAAAATGTTCCATAATTCACACAATAATGATATTACCCACAATCCCTTTTTTGGAAAATATCATAGTTTTCTCAAAGTAAGAATATTGTGCTTAAGAAAAACTTTCTTGATCAGATTATTTTTCTGGTCTGAAGAGCAAATGTCTTATTTCCTTCAGTTTTTGTGACGTTTTAACCTGACTGACCTTCAGAAATGATCTACATTTATTTATTCACACGCTCAAATCCCGTTTCCGTCGTTCTATAGATCCTCCATCCGTTCTGACGGTTGAATTCCCGTCTATTGTAGAATGTCTGAAACCAGAATGTGGACGGCGCTGTGCGTCTGTGAATATCATCAGGCGGCTGATCATGAGGCCGCGCTCCTCCGGGGTTCGCCGGCGTCCGTCCAGCTGCAGCGGCGGCGGTGGGGACAGAGGAGAGGCGTTTGGGGCGGTCTTTACGTCCATCACAGCTCACACCTGTGACAGCAGAGCGTCCTCGTCTCCTCTGGAAGCTGGGAGCTCATCAAACTCTGACCAATCAGACGGAGTTGGTGGAGCGGCGCGTAAAAACGCTCCAGCCATCACGAGTCTTTGGGCCAAACTCTCCACCAACAGCTGACGGAGACCAACATGTCCGGTGGTCCATCCACAGAGCCGCCATGTTTTCCTGCTGACCACGTGCCTCTGAGCAAAGCAGCTCCTCCTCAGTCATTTGCTGAACTTTTTCCGGTTTTGCGGCTCAGATTGTCAGACGGCTGCGTCTGATTTGTGTACATTAGCATAATGAATGTCATTAGCATGCTGAGGGCTAACCGTGCACGAGGACGGCTCCGTCACAAATGTGTGTCACAGACGTGCACGTGAGCACACACTGTTGTTTTTATGACAGCTGCACGCAGGTTTGTGTTTGTGGGAGAAGTCCTCGTGCACGTGTGGTGCACGTGTGGCAGCGATGTCACGAGCACGCCGGCGGCCCCCTCCCTGTCTGTCTCTCGTCTTAGTAGACATTCAGAACTAGAAGAGTGAAAATGAGAGATTCCCTCCTCAATCCCATGATCCTCCTCTTCGCCTACCCCTCCCTCGCTAGTTTGTCCTCCGCTCCTGCACAGCAAGTCACCGTCCTGCCACCATCTTAGGTATTGAGGCTGGCACAAAATGGCAGCTGAGCTGGGGGGCATGGACAGCCCCCCCGTTTCACCATCCTTTCCGCGCCAACGGCCTCCAGACCGTCTTAATTACTGTCGGGTGTTAATTGCTGCGATTTCCCCCAGAGACTTGCAGGAAGCGGCGAGACGGGAGGAAATGGTGGCGTTTGCGTGATGTGATCATCAACCAGGTGGCGTTTTGAGGGCAGCTGCGGCGCTTTCGCCGTTTCATCGCCACACTGCAGATAACCAAGACGACCGCCATCATTTCCTGAAGAGTAGAGATTCTGTCCTCAAAGATGTTTTCAGCTGCAGAACGTCTGAAACCGCGTTTTTCCATGTCTCCTTCTACATGTCTCCTTCTACATGTCTCCTTCTACATGTCTCCTTCTACATGTCTCCTTCCACATGTCTCCTTCTACATGTCTCCTTCCACATGTCTCCTTCTACATGTCTCCACATGTTTCCACATGTCTCCTTCCACATGTCTCCTTCCACATGTCTCCTTCCACATGTCTCCTTCCACATGTTTCCTTCCACATGTCTCCTTCCACATGTCTCCTTCCACATGTTTCCTTCCACATGTCTCCTTCCACATGTTTCCTTCCACATGTCTCATCATGTTTCCTTCCACATGTTTCCTTCCACATGTTTCCTTCCACATGTCTCCTTCCACATGTTTCCTTCCACATGTCTCCTTCCACATGTTTCCTTCCACATGTCTCCTTCCACATGTTTCCTTCCACATGTCTCCTTCCACATGTTTCCTTCCACATGTCTCATCATGTTTCCTTCCACATGTTTCCTTCCACATGTCTCCTTCCACATGTTTCCTTCCACATGTCTCATCATGTTTCCTTCCACATGTTTCCTTCCACATGTTTCCTTCCACATGTTTCCTTCCACATGTCTCCTTCTACATGTTTCCACATGTCTCCTTCTACATGTTTCTTTCCACATGTCTCCACGTGTTTCCTTCCACATGTTTCCTTCCACATGTCTCATCATGTTTCTTTCCACATGTTTCCTTCCACATGTCTCCTTCTACATGTTTCCACATGTCTCCTTCTACATGTTTCCACATGTCTCCTTCCACATGTTTCCTTCCACATGTCTCATCATGTTTCGTTCCACATGTTTCCTTCCACATGTCTCCATATGTCTCCTTCCACATGTTTCCTTCCACATGTTTCTTTCCAGATGTTTCCTTCCACATATTTCCTTCCACATGTTTCCTTCCACATGTCTCATCATGTTTCCTTCCACATATTTCCTTCCACATGTTTCCTTCCACATGTCTCATCATGTTTCCTTCCACATATTTCCTTCCACATGTTTCCTTCCACATGTCTCATCATGTTTCCTTCCACATGTTTCCTTCCACATGTCTCCTTCCACATGTCTCCTTCTACATGTCTCCACATGTTTCCACATGTCTCCTTCGTCATGTTTCCACATGTTTCCTCACATGTTTTATGGTAACAGTATTTTCCTTGCAAGGGATAAAGTCAGACATGTATTCATGCAGGAAGGGTCATTTTTTTACGCGTTTTTTTAGCGTTTTACAAAACCAAAGATGTTCCACAGGTGAATGTAAACGATCAGACAGAACCAGAACATCTTCCCTTTAGAATATTTACAGATTTTAATAGAATAAACCTGGAGCTTGAAATATTAAATCATCTCTTTAGCTTCTCCATCGTTTCTGCTTTCATTCACCCGTTAATGCTAATGCCGTCTGAGGTCTCAATAGTGAGAGGGCTTCTTTGTGTTTGTGTGTAAGGGTTTATTTGGGGGGGGGGGCACAGGGAGCCCCAAGAAGGGAGGGGAGGGTGGGGATCATCTCCTGGATTCTCAGACAAGCGCCGCATTGTCCTCCCCAATGTGTGGCGGCACTTGTGGCGTAACGCCATTATTTAGGCCAGCGGAGGCACCGGGTCTGCAGAGCAGCTTAACCAAAACGCCAATTAGAGCCGGATCGTCCCGATTCATGCAGAGTGGAGGCTGGTAAACACAACCGCCATTGTTAACTCCACCCTCTTTCTCTCCACCGGCGTGACGTTCAGGTCTTGGCCGGCCGGTCGGCCATGATGGCGCCGCAGACGTCCCAGCGTTCCCTCCGTTGGCGTTTCCTCCTGCAGAACACAAACCTGGACCTCATGAGAGTTTAGAGTCTGAAGTTCAGGTCTGCCTGGAGGTCCCCGCGGGGCGTTAATCAACCCCCCCACCCCCACCCCCACGCCGGCTCTGCATTTCAATATGTCCTACTTTATTGTTTTTTCTCCAGCATATGCACCAAATAATTAGCCACCATGTACTCCAATCAGGGGATGCCAATGCAACGTTGCCATGGCTACCTCATTAACCCCCCTCACACATCACCAACTCCTCCTCCTCCTCCTCCTCTTCCTCCTCGGCTGCAAACAGGACAGAGAAAAATAAAGCGTGGGAAAACAGAAAAAAGACTTTGGGGGGGGTCAGACAATGATGAAGGGATGACTGGGGGTGGGGGGGGTGATTGAAGGAGCAGCTTGTGTCTAGACTGACTGTTGTGGACTTGGGTGGTTGGGGGGCCGGTGGGGCATATCTCACCGTGTTTGTCAGGCGGGATTGAACGTCTTCTTCAAGAGTCCCACAGAAAGCAGAGTCTTCATCATCTCTGGGGATGAAGGTGTGAGGAAGACACCGCTCTGAAAGACGGTGTTTGATGAGGAAAAACAACATTGATGAGAGAATCGTCTGAAATTATGATGTGTGACTTGTGATTTTCAGGTTAGGAATCTGATGGAAGCTGAAAGTCACCTGAGCCGTGGAGCGTCCAGCCAGCAATCTGAGAGCCTCTCTGCAGCCGTTCTGGAAACATCTGCCGGACATTTCAGCGAGGGTCAAGCCCCAGACCGGCCGCTCCTGAGAAGGAAGCCTTGTGGGGAAAATGGAGCCAGAGACAATCAATTAGCTCTTTTTTCTTTCTGAATGTTTTTAAAGGTGATTTTCTTTGAAACATTTGAGTTTTTAGGGACATTTTTCTTGAGTAAAGACAAAATCTTGACAATCAGTCCCCAGCATGTCTGCAGGGATCCATGTGTTGGTAGTTGGGTTTCGTAAAGCCGTTAAGGCTGGACGTTTATAAGACTGGAGCAGCCTCAGCAGTCTTTCACAATCAAACTGTTCTGCACTCGTGCTGCACGTTTGCACTGCAGTGGCTGTTTAGAGCTAATATATGTTTATGATCTATGCAAAAGTCAAATCAACAGGAATGTTTTCTGAAGTTTTTGCACATGAATGAATGAATGAATGAATGAATGAATGAATGAATGAATGAATGAATGAATGAATGAATGAATGAATGAAGGAATGAATGAATAAATGAATGAAGGAATGAATGAATGAATGAAGGAATGAATGAAGGAATGAATGAATGAATGAATGAATGAATGAAGGAATGTTTCTGACTGCTGACTGATCTGTAACATCTGAACTGCAGGCAAACTTCTGTTTGAAAAAGAAATCAGTAAGTTGTTGCTGGGAAGTGTTTTCTGATTTTATTCAGTATTTTCTTTCATGATTTTCTGCTTTTCCAGCAGCAGAGATGATGTTCACATGTGCAGCAAAGTAAAAACCAGAAGAGACGTCAATATGAAATATGAAATACTTTTACGTCTCAGGATTATAAAATCATTCATTTATTCATTTTCTGTACTGCTTTGTCCCTTTCGGGGTCACGAGGCTGCTGGAGCCTATCCCAGGGGACGTAGGCAGGGGACGCCCTGGACAGGTCACCAGTCTGTCTCAGGGTAGAATGTCCACAATCACACACCCATTCACTCTCACACCTATGGACAATTTAGAGTCACCAATTAACCTATGAAGCATGTTTTTGGACGGTGGGAGGAAGCCGGAGACCCCAGAGAGAACCCACGCATACACGGGGAGAACATGCTAACTCCACACAGAAAGGTCCCCATTGATGTTCTGTTTTTCATGTCCCCCAGCTTAGACTTGAACCAGGGGCCTTCTTGCTGTGAGGCAAGAGTGCGAACCACTGCGCCACCGTGCAGTCCAGATATATAGTTATAAAAATTATAAAATTATAGTTATAAAAGTTATAACTATAAGTTATAACTATAAAAGTTATAAAGTTATAAAATGACATTTGCACATTTTTTCTGCTGTTTATTCATCAATAAACACAATCATGTTTACAACAGAGTGATGGTTTTTAATGACTCTAATCAGTGGAATGGTCCCATGGGGGGGGGGGGGGGGGGGGCAACTGTGGTTCCTTGGAAGGATTTTTTTAGAATTGATGCAGAAACTGTGAAATGATTTCATTGTCCTGTGACAGAGGATGTCTGACCTGCTGGAGGACCAAGTCACTGAAGTCTGAGTCCTGTCATGTCCGGATCATTTTTGGGACATTTTTCTTTAGGGATGCAGGTCTGTTACCATGGTGACCTGGACGTTTTTAGTTAATTCGGCAGAAGCCATAAGAAGATCTGCTCTTTACCAAACCAAGGTGTTCATCTAACCTGAAGTGGAACTCTTCCAGTCTGGAGCCCAACAGCATGCTGGGAAGGAAACAGGACACACTGGCTAACGGTTGAGCTCCACCCTTTGGATCAGAGATGAAACATTTAAAGACGGGAGATTTTCAGGGCAGACGCAACGACTCCACTTCAGGAAAAATGAGAACCGCCAG